>JAMBLF010001312.1:0-91918 GCA_030578115.1 Leucoptera coffeella
GTCTCGTCTGACTGCAGATCCTGAAGGGTTTCTAAGGGTTCGTCTCCTGGAAGGGAGGTGGTTGTAAATTGTACGTATATTGAAATGATATTTAGATGCTATGACACTAATTAAATTAGTAAATTGGGTAGTTCATTTAAGACTAGTGTTTAGTACTAGACAATGTGTATTTAAGAATTATATTCTTGTTATAAGTAAAACAATATTAGAGCAACTAATGCCGTAAGTATAGATGATAATTATATTAATACATAGATTCAAAAGTGGTACTTGTTATGGATTGAACAATTGAACATGGGACGTGGTGGGAGGTGGTTAACAGTGCACATCACTACGGTCATATTCATTAAAAAGAGGACAGAGTCAAGCAAGGTACGATATAATATATGGTACTACTCGTATATGTATTATTTGTTATGTGATTATTGTTCTTATTAAAAACATCGTGAGATAACCTGCCTATCCCTCAGGATAGGTAATAGTCAGTGCCTATATACGGCGATACGGTTCACTACCTATCACGTTGGGTGCTGTCTATCTAGTGATACGCGGGCTTCGAATGACCCATACCTAACATGCCTTCGAAATTTCGGAGATGGGCATTCAAGCCTCTCACTACCCCGCCATAATAAAAAAGGGAGTGTGTATACACAAGTCGTGAAGCGTATGTTTATGTTATTCTTATTATAGTTCTTAGAAGAAAGTACATTATGATTAAACCTGTTTTGTTTCGAGTAGTATAGTAATTATCTGTACAATAAGATAGTACCGTATAGATGCAAAAACTGAAATATTTAATGTAACCATTTTTATTAAATTATCTTACCAATCAGCTCATAGCCAAAAACATTAAGAAAATGAAATTAAAGTACATTTATATTAACTCTTTGTATCTGATTCGTGCTTAAGCCGCGATTAAATCCCCCGTTTCCATCGGGAATGGCTAAGAGGCTAAACGCACGTAAATCACTAAATTCAGATCGCCGCCAACTTTTAAGCCGAGGCGGTTACTCGAGATTTCGGCTGGAGGGGTACCATGGTGGTCTTACACATTTAACTTAGGAATAAATATAAATAATACTCATACGTAATAGTATTAGTTAGTACTTGTACATCGCGACATGACACATTATATTTATTATATTTGTTTAAGATTAACTAATTGTAATAAAAAAATTTTCGGTGGAAATGTTTTATTTATTGACTTTCAATATGTGATTTTATAATCCTCATATTGAATAAAAAGCATTTCATCGCATTGAGTACTGACTATCTGGTCAATACTTGGGTTCGAGGTGGTCAAAGAATTACTACTGCCACGATTGATTGATTGACGATTGATGCGGAGACGGAAACCTAAACCACTGACTACCCGGCAAGTGTTAATGGTCGTGAATGCGTTTGTCTTTTATCTGATAAGTTAACATTAGCATAAATATGTCGGAGTAGTGATTGAAATTCATATTACATCAAGTTGGGTCTAAAATCCTTTACTCTCTTTTTACGTCACAGATCTTTCAGATCGTCATATGTATAGTATAGAAAGCATAGCATATAACATATAGGTAATCTAAGATATTTAATACTTGTAAATAGTAACATGTTACACAGTTTGTCACGCGAAGTACCTACTAATTATTTGATCAAAACTGCGCTTGATGCAAGCTACCAATTTTTTACATTATTTAACTCAATCGTGTTTCGTATTATATGAAACGAGTTAATATTCTCAATCGAGTTTCCACAGTACCACTCCTTATGCCGATAAGACAGAATTTATTCGACTTTACAATTTCAGTCGTTAATTTTATTAAAGCAAAAGTTTCGCGAAATTCCACCTATAAGCAGGTACTTTGATTTAGTATCGCTGTAAGATAAGCTGGAGGGATTTAGCTTGGTCCACGAACAATTTTCAAAGCCATTATCTAGTAGAAATTGAATTCAATATTCTTAGGAATAATATAAGTTTTACGGTGAAGAAAAATATGAGGAAACTTGATTATTACCATATTGCGATAAAAACTGCATTATATATACTATGTGTAGTATTCCTACGTCTATAAGGATGTCAATTATTAACGTAAATGCAATTACCGATACACATGATTCTCCCAGTGTGCAAAACTAGAAAGTTAAAAGAACTAAACTAGAACTAGAAACTAGGTGCCGTTCTTCCCGGCATGTCGTAGGAGGCGACTTAGGGACTAGCGGTAAAAAGAATCTATTAGGTGATCGGCTACAAACCTCTATCCATTCCATTATGACATCGCAATCCCAATATTCATGCTTAAAACTGAAACCCCGAAAGAGTATAAAGGAAATGAATGTATACGTATCCCTCAACGTATGCTAAAGTCAACTAAGCCACATTTTTTCACCTCTCGTTCGTTTCCATCCTAATATTAACTCCAACAACAAAACCAAAAACCTAACAGCCAAAAGTGTCACAAAACTTGTTATTCCTCGCCACATTATTTGGCGGCATAAATTAGTTTCAAGTGTCAAGATTGTCAGGGAGGGGGCGGAGTCGCTGGGGCGGAAAGCTGCGATAACAGCCTACCCGACCCGCGGTAGATAGTCGCTTTAAAAATGCGCCGCGCGAAAATAATGACGTTTAGGGATGGGAGACGATTGGGGGAATGTCGATAGTTGTGTTAATAAATTAGTGGTTTTCATATTGAAGTTATATACATTAAAACAAGGAATTAGTAAATTAATTAATTACAATAAATTAGTGGTGAAGTAAAAAGTAGAAGTTGGTGTCGTTCGGGTATGAGAAGTGTCACAGGTCAGGCTTAGAGTTCGATTTCACGCTGATGCAGTGTGTACGAATGGAATTTTAGTGTTTTTGTTTAGAAAACGGTAGTAGAGAGTGCATATCTGTATATACAATGAAAAGGAATATCATTTGTTACGTGGAGTACCTATTTGGTAGTAGTAGTTTCTATGTGACCACAAAATGATCTTTGTTCGATTATGACTCCCTTTTATTGTAATGGTTCCTAGGATACAAAGTGTGTTTTAGTTAAAAACATAACATTGAGGGTAGTTGAAGATTTGAGGGTAGAGTAGAGGCAACGGACTCCGACTATATCAATTACCCTATTAATATAGCAAATGTGAAACAATCGCTAATTTGGTGAAGACATGATGTCTTTTCATACTAATATTTTTGTATTTTGACAACATGATTGCATTTTTTTTTTCACTTATCCACAATATGCTCTACATATCTATATATCACGATAAAAGTCTATTATATATATATATATATATATATATATATATATATATATTATATGCAACATGATATGACTAAAATACGAAATGAGGTTACTTATACTCTATCTACTGTGTATTTATACTTGTAACAAACTAATCGATAAAGAAAGAAACATCGAACATCACTAACATAGTAGTTTAGTCCATTTTTACCGTACCTCGTGTTATAAGTATAGAAATAAATGTTTTTCTATATTTAGTTATAGGTAAAAATAGTTTCAATAGAAGTAACTATAATAGGTACAGTTTGTAGGTACTTAAGATAGCCAATAGTAAGCGTTTTTATATGACCTAACAGTATGAATAGACCAAATTGGTGATGGTATACTAACCTATTACTATTATACAGTACTAAAGTCATAAGATTTAGCCTCTATAATTAAGCTAAAGATGAAATCATCATCATCAGCCTGTAGTAATCCACTGTTGGACATAGGCCTGCCCCTAAAAGCTAAAGATCACTGATGATTTCTTATGTAAAGAGTCAAATATACTCCCGCCAAATTAGCATGACAAAACGTCATTTTATGATGTGTCAAAAACGACCACAGATTAAACAAAACCAAAACACAGACTACAAGTATAGCATAATGGAACTGTCACCGTTTCCTGTCACTGGCGCAATGATTTCCATTGAGGGTTGGCCGGGGAACGGACGACATATCTGGGATGAGGGTGGGACATATACCTACGGACCTGTTAATGTACCTATTGCTATTTGTTGGATTGGAAGAACATATGTTTTACATTACCTATAACGAGTAGTCGCAAAATATATAAATACATCATATCTACCCGTTACTCTGTCTAAAGAACAAAAAAGTTGCCATATTATGTTAATAGTATAATAATAATAATATTTAGGACACTATTACACCAATTGAACTAGCCCCTTGGTAAGCCATTTAAGACTTATGTTAAGGGTACTAATCAACATATATTTAAGAAATATATACATATTATATATAGATATGTAAATACATATATAGCATATATAATGTACAACCAGACTGGAAAGCAGCGTAGTTCTTAATTCTGCCTCCACCGGGAATCGAACCCGGGACCTTACGATAAGCGTTCCGGTAGCTAACCGATCACGCCACGGAGGTCGTCGGACTATATACACGGAGTATATACTTATTCAGTGGTTATCGGGACCTCTAATGTTTCCCTTGCGTCGTATTACTTTATACCATACCTATCTACACTTAAAAGTCGTTAACCATTCCCTATGAAGGTCTTTGGTTGCTCAAAGACCTCGATAAACAATTTAGCTTTCTGTACCTACCCAACTTAAGTAGGCAAACTGCTTAAAAGGAGGGTTCAAAACGATTTTTTTTAACTGAAATGGGTTCACTCTTGACTCTGTTTGCACCTCGAAGAAGGCGATTTACTTATAAACTGTAAATTAATGAAATAAAAGTTATAACTTGTAATTATATTTATAACTATAACTTGAGAGACGGACATTTAATCTATCCTTAATCACAAACTTCGACTAAAACCTATACTGAATATTGGTACGTTTCTTCACTATGTTGTCCCTTAGCGAAACCAACTGCGTCGCACCATTTATACTTTACCCCATCCAGCGTTTATCTCCGATATATAAAACGAGAACAATCTACCAACAGCTACAACCTAAATGTATAAATCGCAACACAGTAACCGCATCCATATTGGCGCGAATAAATAATAAAAGCGTCCCCCGCCGTATCAGTTCATCGCATCACGTGCTAGGGATGCGCCGTTTCCCGCCATTTTAACGCAAAATGGCTGACGCGCGGCTGGAATACGAAATGGCGGTGCTTTTTGTTGTTTATTATAACTATATTATGATCAGTCTACACTATAACGCCTTATTTACAACTATAATTATAAACGTACGCTTCACGACTTGTGTATAAACACTAATTTTTTATTGTGGCAAGGTAATGAGACGCTTGAGTGCCCGTCTCCAAAATTGTAAAAGCATGTTAGGTATGAGCCTCTCAACACCCGCGTTTCCTTACATAGACAGCATTCAACGTGATAGTTAGTAAACCGTATCGCCAACTATAATCTATCAAGCTATAAAAAAGTACGTTTAGGAAAAGATATCTAAGAGACTATGATATCCATTGATGTTTATAAATTGTGCTCAGTTTCTGTTTTAGTCAACAACGTAGTTATGGCAGAGCATAAAACGACTACTTATTAATTTCAGGGTAGTAAGATGTTTGTGTATCCATATCTGCAATTGGGCAATGGTTCTTTCATCATATCGGACTCAATTTTTCCCTGGTATTCAGCACCCAACGTGACAGGTTTTGTTCCTTGTTAACTTTGCTGAGTATTGGCTGTTCTGAATATGTACCTACTTAGGTATCATAGAGAAATACTTACATGAACTATAATCAACGAACAGACAGTAGAACAAAAGCTTTTTTAAAATTTCTACCGATATTCCGATCCGTAAACTTTTATAATATATCATGTAATTAATATTCATTTTTATATTTCTTAAGCATACTTAGAATTGTAATGACATCATATTTATGTAATTTATATTATAATAAATTATAGATATATCTAATAATTTTTTTATAATTCAACTCAATTTCAAACTACCCCCATAAATTTAACACTCATATAATCATATAAGCTGACTATACTCATACTAGACTATTTGGTGTGCTCTATATCTTCACGCCCATGCTGGGCGGGGCTTCCGAATTAGTGCCGCCCCACTGCCCAACCTACGAGCGGTGGACTAGTAATCATAATACTGTATAACAACGTTTTCATAGTTTTAAGAGATTCGCGATTTACACTCATGATTAATAACTAAATGTCAAAATAATGAAACGTCGGGTTAATAAAGGTAACTTTATTATATAAAAACATACGCGATAAGTCCCGTTAGTTATTATTCATGAACGTTTTCATAGTCTAAACTAGGATGGGAAATGTTTTGAATGTGTCTAAAGATGATTTGTTTTTTTGGTCTAATAGTGTCATGCACTATAATAATATTTAGGACACTATTACACCAATTGAACTATAAATTATAGTCCCTTGGTAAGTTTATTTAAGACTTGTGTTAAGGGTACTAGTCAACGTATATTTAAGAAATGTATACATATTATATATGGATAAATACATACATTTATAGTATGTATATATAATCAACAACCAGTCTGGAAAGCAGTAGAAAAGCGTAGTTCTTAACTCTGCTCTACCGGTAATAGAACCCGGGACCTCATGATTAGCGTTCGTGTCTATCTGATCGCGCCACGGAGGTCGTCAAAATGTGGTTAAAGATCATTTATAGTATTGGTCTTATAGTTTCCTACAATATAATTAACTACTTACATATTTCGTGATATGGTAGACTTGATCGCAACATATAAATTATAAAAATTTATTCGAGTCGACAACATACTAATATATCCTCGAATATCCATTTTATGGAATACATACATACATACACATCACGCCTGATTTCGTGTAGAGGTAGGCAGAGATAACGGATCTCCATCTGTCCCGATCCGATCCACTTTTGCTTCATTGACACTCATACCCCTCTATCCTAATATATGTATGGCTCTATCACTGTATATGTATGGCTTGAATAAGGACTAAATTGAGCAAAGCTTGGTTTTCATATACATATAATTATAATACCTATTGATTTGAGAGTCTATGGATGGATTATAATACCGGTGCTGTAGACTATTGCTTGTAAATGGCGACATGGCTGACCACCTGTCACATTGAGTACTGACTATCTGCTCAACACGTGGGTTCGACGTGACTACAGAATTACTACCTTCGCAATTGCAGTGACACCTCAACATCTGACTACCCCGCGAGGGTTAATGGTCGTGAACGCGTTTGTCTTACGTGTAGACTATATACTGATACTATATTCGAAATTACTAGATTAAGTTTAGTGTTAGCTTTCGGATTGTGCGGTTAGTTAGTTAGATAGTAATGAATCGCTTTTGTATAACCATTTTGCGGCTTTATCACTCTTACTGTAACATATATTTTTCTTTCTTACTATCTTTTTACGATTGTAATATTTATTATATTACATTACATAGATACGTACTCAATTAAGAAAATAGTTATACCAGTAGGTAAATCTGGATCCGTGATCTCTGCCTACCCCTATCTAGGGAGACAGGCGTCATGTATAATAATAATGTTTGGACATTATTACACCAATTGAAATAGCCCCTTGGTAAGTACATTTAAGACTTGTGTTAAGGGTACTAGTCAACGTATATTTAAGAAATGTATACATATTATACTTAGATGAATACATATAAAGCATATATAATCAACGACCAGAATGGAAAGCAGTAGAAAAGCGTAGTTCTTAACTCTGCAACCACCGGGAATCGAACCCGGGACCCCACGATTAGCGTTCAGGAGGTCGTCAAATATATATATATATATATATATATACACACACATAATGTACATTCCCCGTCATCCATTCATCTAATTCCAAGCGACTACAAAGACAAAAGTGGAGATAATCGTCACTCACATCTCTACCTACCCCTCTTTCCGTTTTGGTTGCCATGTTAACCAAATCGTGTTATACGCTTATTGGATAAACAAAGGATGTCAGCCCTTCGCTATGCGATGAGGTAGGGTGCGAGAAATTTGTTAAATTTAAATAGGTATTTAAATTTTACAAATTTCTAAGAATTACTAAATTTCTATTTATAATTTCAAATTTATAGGTTATAAAGTGTAGTATTTATCCCGTTAGGTATATTTGAATGGAATATTAGGTGCTGTGTTTCTTTTACTATTTTATATTCTCATATTATGTTTTTCATCAATTAAATAAAAACTGAAATGCTTCAATTTAAGGTTTCCTTAAGTATTGACTGAACTTATATTGACTAATAAGAAATTTCTTTACTATATAATATGTTCCTTTGCTGTATATGCCTCTTTTAAATAACTTATTTTGAATAAGTATATAATTGTTCTTATTTTGAATAATAATATATTTTTATTTATAAAATTACTTTTAAATATAGTTATTTCGACATTTGAATCACTCTTTTAATATAACCTGTGTACTGAAATATTTTGTTTTTTCCTGGCTTTATGTTGATGTGTTATTTTGGTACGTTGTGTAGCCATTTCATTAGGTTTTTGGGCTGATCTTTGTTGCTATTATATATACCTACTTATACAGTGTATTTTATTTAATAAGCTAAGATAAGGTAGTAAATAAAATAAATAAAGTTATATTGTCACCATGCTGTCACAAATATATAATCATTTAGTAATAGCATTGACGTAGACAAAAATATAAAAACAATTACTAAAAATATGTCATTTTTCAACCTAATTTTAAGGAATTTAAAATTGTACCATCTTTTTTTATTTATCATTATCCAATTAATATTCACACAAGTAACGATAAATAAAGTACACTAATTATTACAAATAACTACCCAGTAAGGCAACAACACATACCTATACCGAAAAACAAACGTATTCCTCGCACCCTAAACCACGAGACATTCCAAAGGGTTGTGTGGGCATCGGATTTAATTGCCGTTTTGGTGAGCAAAACCTCTTTGAGGTTTCAGCCACTGCCTACCTATTAACTGGGTACATATACATATAGATATTCACGCCTTTACTTCTCTAAAAGGGTAGGTAGAGACCATGGAGTAATTAATAAGAGGAGTGGGCCTTACGCAATATTTGTATGGAAACTAGCGTGGCATTACGCGGAGTGAAACGAGGTACGCGGGATGGAGGGGAGATAATACAACCAATCTAAACAAGGCATTGGCCAATCAATTTAGGTATATTTGTTTCTACTAGACATTTTAAGACTCCGCACCAATTAAAACACGCCATTTGGCCTCCGCACCGCACGTGTAACGGTAACCGCTCCTTACGCCCGGTCTTTTTTATATTTGGTTCGTGGTACTATCCATCAAAATATAATATACATATTATACGTACTATGTATCTATCCTAAGTTGCCATATTTAATACCTACTCAACTCAAGTTAGGGACCAAGATCAAACGAGACAACCGCCCTTTGAACATTCCGACAGATTTGCCTAACGTTTAGGTACGAACTAAATACAACCTTATTATATAAATACATGTACTAAAACATATACATTCATGTCCTTTATTCCCTTTCTGGGTGGACAGAACCTCGGAGATATAATATATCCTAGGTCACTGTTTAGCATGAATATTGGGCTTGCGATATTTATAATAACGGAATATTGGTGACATGTTGCTAGCCTATCGCCTATATATATCAAATGATAAAATTTGACACTTTAAGCTAATCCACTACAATTCACACTATTACTGAAGTGATATTAAACTACGATTTAGCTAAAAAGCATTATTAAACCTAGGCCCTCGATTTGTAAATTATCTTGTCACCCATTAAAAGTAGCGATCGATAATCTCTATCACGAACCAAATATAAAGAGGACCCGGCGGCGTAAGGAGCGGTCCCCGTTCCGCGGTGCGGAGTCCAAATGGCGTGTTTTAATTGGTGCGGAGTCTAAAAATGTGTAGTAGAAAAAATATACCTGATTTGATTGGCCGATGCCGTGTTTTGATTGGTTGTAATATCTACCCTCCATCCCGTGTACCTCGTTTCACCCCGTGTAATGCCGCGCTAGTTTCCATACAAATATTGCGTAAGGCCCACTCCTCTTATTAATTACTCTATGGTTATTACATATTCTTTTAAGTATAACCTCACATTTTGTATTACTTCACTCACTCTTTCACCACAAGTTAAGGAAAGAAACCACCAAATAACGTCTTAAAAGCTTAGAGGTCACCGAGACTATGGGATCGGGGGTCCATAAATCCATTAAGGACCGTGATTTAAAAGGGACTAAGGGTGGTGTGATTCATGCCATTGTCACAGGTACTTAACTTGATAAGGCTATATAGTATTGGAAATAGCTTTATTATACTAAATGTCTTGTGTTAGTAGTATAAGAACGTTAACTAACTGTCTCCTGCTAGTTTGGGACGTAAAAAGAATGCTAACTAGCTGCCGTACTTCCCGGCATGTCGTAGGAGGCGACTAAGGGACTAGGAGTAAATTGAATCTATTGGGCAATGGGCTAGCAACCTGTTACCAATGGTACTCAATACATTATAATTTGTAATGTAATGTTATTATTAATATTACGTTTGGTTTCTGCCTTAAAAGTAATTATTTAGTGTTCTATTATTGTTATTGCTGTTATAATATGTCTATATTATTATGTAAATGTTAAATTGTTTACTTGAAATTACAAATATGATTAGTTCCTATCGCATTAGGTTATTAGACCTGTAATGATAGGATATCGATTAAGTGGTTTTGTATTAGCCCTACAATAACTATACACTGAAATAAATAAATGCTAAAATAATAACACCAGTATTCTTGTAAATTATCGTGAGGAAACCTTACCTGTTCCAGGTAATAGTTAGTGCTTGTAAATGACGACATGGTTTACCACCTGTCACATTGAGTACTATATAATCAACACGTGGATTCGAGGTGATCATAGAATTACTACCTCCGCGATTACGGAGATGGAAACTTGAACTTATGACTACCCCGTTTAATGTTCGTGAACACGTTTTGTTATTTATTTACTAACTAGCTGTCATTCTTGTGCATGTTGTAGAAGGCGACTAAGGGACTAGGGACTAATAGGATCTATTGGACGATAGGCTAGCAACCTGAAGTTAGTTAATGTTTTATTCATGTCGTAAATAAGTACATCAATTCCCTTAAATCTCCTTTTTCGTAGTCGGCTCACTAAAGACTATCTCATACAATTAATTCTATGGGAGGACATATCTCACGGCCCTCCCGAAGTGAGGGAAACATATTAACCGGAGGGATCGACCTCATAATTCACGACCCTGTACATTCAAGACTGTTGACTCGGGACAGGTGTACAGAAGTTGAATGTTCAAAGATTGATTGAGAGACAAAAAAGACAAACGCTTTCACGACCATTAACATCAGTTAGTCAGTCAGCTGTTCGCGTGTCTAGCTCCGAAATTGCACCAATAACGTATTAAATTTTAAGTAAGTATGTTTTCGGTTACTTACGTCCTGTTCACCCCATCGAGACATATAGACGTGATGTGTATGTATTATTTTCTTCTAGATAAAAAACGTGGTAGATTCTTAAAATCTAATGAAGCGTGCCAAGAGGTTTCTAGTTACTATCAAGGGTTCGATTCTCCTATCCAGCTAGCATTCTTTTCCATTTACCCCTAGTCCCTTAGATATTATTAAAAGTTTAATGTGCTGTGCTAACCATACATACGCTTCACGACTTGTGTATACACACTCCCTTTTTTATTATGGCGGGGTAGTCAGACGTTTGAATGCCCATTTCCGAAATTTCGAAGGCATGTTAGGTATGAGTCATTGGAAGCCCGCGTATCACTAGATAGACAGCACCCAACGTGATAGGTAGTGAACCGTATCGCCGTATATAGGCACTGACTATTACCTATCCTGATGAATAGGCAGGTTTCCTCACGATGTTTTCCCTCACCGTTAGCGACTGTAAATTGTGTACGTAAATGAAAAACACATTTAAATTTCATTCATTGCTGTGCTAACCATGGACGTAAAAAGAATAACTAACTAGCTGCCCGTCTTACCGGTATGTCGTAGGAGGTGACTAAGGGACCAGGGCTAAATTGAACCTAGTGCGCGATGGGCTAGCTACCTGTTACTTTGTTGTTGTTTCATATGATATAATAACGATGTTAAAATTACATCGGTACCATTAAATGACAAACTAAGAATGACCAATAAGAAGTTTTATGTCTCTGAGATTCACGCGCATTAATTGCTTAACTTTCGGGACGACTATATTTATTAACTAGCGACCCGCTCCGGCTACGCACGGGTGTAAAATATATAGCCTACTCCACTATTTAATGTATGTTATTATGCATATAAACCTTCCTCTTGAATCACACTATCTATTAAAGAAAATCGCATCATAATCCAATGCGTAGTTTCAAAGATTTAAGCATACAAAGGGACATAGGGACAGAGAAAGCGACTTTGTTTTATACTACGTTGATTTGAATAACCTAACACAATGTTCACTCTCTTAACCAATTTATTATAAAAATACACATGTACTCACGCCTGTACGTCCCTAACGAGTTAGTCAGAGACTATTCATCGCCACTTGGAACGATCCTGTTAAAACTTACTTCACTCACACCATTAACCTTCTCATACATGCTCCTCTGTTCACACTACGTATCACTACATAGTATAAAACAAAGTCGCTTTCTTTGTCCATATGTCCCTTTGTATGTTAAAATCTTTGAAACTACGCAACGGATTTTGATGCGGTTTTTTTAATAGATAGAGTGATTCAAGAGGAATGTTTATATGTATAATAACATCCATTAAATAGTGGAGTAGTCATAGCAGGTATAGTGGTAGGTATTTTATACCCGTGCAAAGCCGGAGCGAGTCGCTAGTAAGTCGCTAGTATTAAAATACTACCGTTAGGAGAATCGGGTCCCCGGACCGGCTCGTTACATGGTCTTTGAAACCTCCGTACGGTGTCAAATGTGGTCTAAATACTTGTTCGTAACCAGAGAAGGTTATCTTGAACCTATTAATATATTTTAACGGTAGTTTAACTTGCTTATAGATTAATAACAACTGTTGCCGTGTTGAACTTGCGTTTTTATGGACGTAAAAGTTAAGCTATATGTGAAAACATTGAGTGGATGGGTGAACATAGAGCTAATTATTACGTCATCGAAAGGTTTCCTGTTAGGGTGACGTACATGTCAGAAATAAATAAATAATTATACATATTTTGAGGGTTTTAGTGAGGATAAATACCTATCGTTATTTGTAATAGTCAGTGAAAGCTGGTGAAACGTAGTAGTCTAAAGTTAAAGTTCTGATTTTGAGCGATCGAAGTTTTAATTATGATAGGGATCATTTGAACCTTTGACTATCCCAAAACTTTTAACGGTCCTATCATATGTTATATTCCACTCTCGCTTCTTATCGTGTAACACACAAATTAACCTTATAAGTAGGTATATAAATACACCTATACGAGTATAGAAACCCAAGTAAGTATACGGATGTCTAAGAAGTGGTATGAAAATCTCAAACAAAAAACAGTACGAATACCTTTAATCCTCTTAACAGTAACAGTCATGCCTTTTCAGTATTTATATACCTAACAAATTAGCGGCTATAGCCCAGTGGGTAAGACCTCGGACTTCATATGAGAAAGGTCCTAGGTTCGAATTCCGACTCTGGTATGTACCAATGAATGAAAATTACGCGTTTTCATTTACGTACATAATTTACCCTCGCTAACGGTGAGGGAAAACATGATGACCCTCAAGATAGGTAATAGTCAGTGCCTATATACGGCGATACGCTTCACTACCTATCACGTTGGGTGCTGTCTATATTGTGATACGCGGGGTTCGAATGACCCATACTTAACATGGCTTCGAAATTTCGGAGATGGGCATTCAAGCCTCTGACTACTCCGCCATAATAAAAAAGGGAGTGTGTATACACAAGTCGTGAAGCGTATATATACCTAACAATAGTACCGTGCTAGTCTGAGACGTAAAACGAATGCTAACTAGCTGCCGAACTTCGCGGCACGTCTTAGGGCTAGGGATTTATGACATCTATTGGGCTATGAGCAAGGAACATACCATCAATGTACCATTAGACATCAAAGTCAAAGTCAAATGTTTTTATTCAACATAAGAACAAGTACAGTACATTCACTGAAAGTCAAAACATTTGCCTGACACTGGGTTGTCTCTTAGCATTGTAATTTTACATTTGGTTCGGAAGCCCTGGCTCGGAGAAGAACCAACAAGAAACTATGTATACTAAAAGGTAACCTAGGTAGTATTATATTACCTGTGCCTAGGTGATATTATAATGCTTCAAAGGTTCTGTACATCCTCAAAGTTAAAAGTTTAAATTAAATGACTTGAATGTATGTTTTTAAAAAAAGATATACGCGTTCACGACCATTAACGCTTGCGACGTAGTCAGAGGTTCGCGTTTCCATGTCTTTAATCACGGAGGTAGTAATTCTATGACCACCACGAATCCACGTGTTGACCAAATAGTCAGTACTCATTGTGACAGGCGGTAAGCCATGTCGCCATTTACAAGCACTATTACCTTGTTCGGAAACAGGTAGGTTTCCTCACGATGTTTTCCCTCACCGTAGTATTGTATGTTTATGCATCTATATAAAAATACTACGTTAAACACCTGTTAACACCCGTAAAACCGAACCATAGACAAAAACCACCACAAAGCAACCGCTAAAACGGGGAGAGACGAAAAAAAATGAAAATTAAATCTTCCATCTGGATGGACACGGTAATGTTTCTGACGGTACCTCCTCCCCTCAGGGAGTTACCCCCCTGGTACCTAACTGGGGCCCAAGTCCACCAATGCTTTTTGCAAAATATCAGTTCAATATCAGATCAGTAATAGTGTGAAGTTGACTGTGACAAATTTCACCATTTTAAAAGCAAAATTTGACACTTGCTGATATTTATCGTGAATTTTGACACTTGGTCATTCACACAAACCAAATATAAAGAGGACCCGGCGAAAGGAGCGGTCCCCGTTACGCGGTGCGTATAGCGTGTTTTAATTGGTGTGCAGTCTAAATATGTGTAATACAAAGAAGATACCTGATTTGATTGGCCGATGCTGTGTTTTAATTGGTTGTAATATCTCCCCTCCATCCCGCGTACCTCGTTTCACCCCGCGTAATGCCAAGCTAGTTTCCATACAAATATTGCGTAAGGCCCATTCCTCTTATTAATTACTCCATGGTACTCCACTACTTACTTCACACTATTACTGATCTGATATTGAACTGCGTTTGTGCTGAAACGCATTAGTAGATCGGGCCTCTGGTGTTTTTGCAACTATTTTTGTATTGGGGTGTAAGGATGGATTTCGGGAGAGAGTCTTCAGGGTTTTATTTTGGTGTTAGATTAGAGAGAGATTTGTATATGTGCTGCGTACCTATTTATCCTGTACGGGTGTGTGTGGTTTATAATAAAAGTGGGTTAATTTATCACACTATGTTTGCCTTTTTAATTGGTCACTCAAAAATTACTGTCATTAAGCCAGTATGAGTACGTAAATAGCAGAAGCGAGTTTGTCGCTGAGTACTGTACTGACTAATTACTTACTATCCAGGTAGCAGGTTTTCCCACTGTTGTTTATTATCGATTAGACTAGGTTGTTGTAGTTACTTTTTTGCTTTCTATGAGCTTGTACACAATCACGTAACTGTTCTCAGAAATAGAATCTTTACTAAACCTCATTCACGTCACTGACTAGCACCTCATACACCGTCTATAACTATAATACCTTACAAACCAGCCCGATTCCTACACCCTTGTGACGTTAATAAGAACGTCTGAAGCCTTCTTTGTCGAATATTTCGCAAAAACAAGATGGTCGGAGCCGAAATTAAAAAATTCCATAACTCTTATCGTCTGGAAATTTTCTCAGAGATTTTTATTAAAGAATGTACGTAATATGTACTTATATACGTATATTTAGGGTTGGTCCTTGTAAGGCGTATGATGCATAAATAGGCAATATAGAAAGAAAGGGGACGTATAAAGTATACGCAAAGGTGTTTGGGTGTACATACATATGTACATTCACTACTCTACGTCCCCAAAGGGAAAGGCAGAACTATAGTTCGCTCCTGGAACGATCCTAACAAATCTGTCTTGCTTTACTCATTAACCTTCTCATACATGCTCTTCTATTCTTCACGCTACTTACACCCGCCTTGAGAAGAATGTTGCCAGTTTGATTTGTATAAGTACTACGCGGCCTACCTCGTTCAACTCTACCTTCCACTTTGGCTCTATAAATTCCAATTGAATTTTTGTGGGTGTAAATGAAATGAAATTAGATTCTAGTTTTGATGAAGATTTTGTAATCCGTCTACTACTTTATAAGGGAATGGACGCGGATGTATGTATGATAAGGGTAGATAATATTGGCAAATAAAAGTAGCGTATGTAGCCTATTTTTCGGCATTTGTAATAGTCAGCTACGCTTAGATATACGCTTTTAAATGCTATAGTTTAACACCTTAACTACTATTAACGACAATAGGGTGGTAATACTACATGTAAGACCTTTTATATTATGTATATTTCTAGGATATGAAACTCGACTCTTTGAGGTACATGAAAAAAAGCATATGAATGGTTGGTAGTTAATTAAAACTGACTTTTTACAATCGTTAATAATAAAAGACATTAACTTATACATATTTCAGTAGACTTAGATTAAAGCAAACACGAAAACTCACCACCTTTATACTAATTACGTACACAAACTACACTATAACGACATCTGTTGTCAGACCTCGGCAACTGCGTTCACCAATAAGCCCCGGGCACTTTGTATCAATAGCCACTTCGCGACCACTTAACTTGAGCCATTAAACTGTTCGCCACCCAAGCTCAATTATACAATTAACAGCTCAAACTATGCTGGTTGTTGTCGTGTTTTATGATCGCTCTACTGTGAAATTCGTAGCCCGAGGCACACCTTTGTGGTGGTGGCAGAACCGAATAATATCTTGGAACTTGTATACTTGTTGCTGGATTATGTTTGGTATAATAATTTGGTATAAATGTATCAAACGTCTGCTCTTTATATTATTTATATATAAAGAGATTATTTATAATTTAATTTATATTAAAGACAAACGCGTTCACGCGTAGTGTATACCCGAACAGGTAATAGTTAGTGCTTGCAAATGGCGACATGGCTTACCACCTGTCACATTGTGTACTAACTATCTGGTCAACACGTGGGTTCGAGGTAGCCATAGAATTACTACCTCCGCGATTACGGACATGGATACCTAAACTTGTGACTACTCTGCATAGTTAATGATCGTGATCGCGTTTGTCTTTTGTCAAGTTTAACAAACGCTATAAAAATCCAACATCCACGTACCTTTCTTAACCGCTTGCATGTCCCCGTTTCCGAGCGGGGGCCCGGGGCTTAGGCTGTGCAGCTGGTAGGGGGGCGAGCGTTCTAGCGGGGGCCACGCCGGTCGCCACGCGGGGGGCGTTGATGGGGCGCCCAGCAGACGGAGGCGTTCGTATACAGCTGTAAAGGAAATGGTGGTAAATGTGTTACTCGTTGGGGGCTTAATTCTGTAGCGGTGGATATAGGGTTCGAACTAAAGAAAAAGTTGCGTTGGAAATGAAGTAATATGATATTTTTTAGTGTATATGTACGCAATAAAAATAATTTCGGGATTTGCACCGAATACAATGGTGAGGGAAAACATCGTTCCCCGAACAGGTAAAGTTACTGCTTGTGAATGGCGACACAGCTTATCACCAGCGTACTACATTGAGTGCTATTTATTTATTCTGTCACATACAATACTGACGATCTGGTCAACACGTCTGGTCGAGACGGCTATAGAATAACTGCCTCCGCAACTGCGGAGATGGAACCCGACTTTTACTACCCGTTAACGGTTGTGAAAGCGTTTGTCTTTTGTCAGTATACGCCAGTATGTTTTACACCAGTTCGATCAGTCAAATACCCAAAAAGTTGGTTTAGAGAGTCCAAACACTATTATAATTTATTTATTAAGGAAACAAAACAGAACAGAAAATGAACAAGGATACATAGGAAAATAAATGCGCTCCTTTCCAGAAATATGTATCACAGAGAACACAAAATGATAAAGTGAAAAAACTTTACCGAAATAACGAATTGACAAATTGCAAATTTGACGCAAAGTAGTACAATATTTTAAGAAAAATAATGCTCAGTATCTGGTGGACAGTCAACCTCTGAATACCCCAGGGTTTAAAGTACGTGAACCATGAATGCTTATATAATTGTACTTACCAGGAGACGTGCAATCCGTAGGAGTAGGTTGGTTATTCGCTTTCTCTTTCTGCGCCGCCAGGTTTCTTAGCACTCGGTTTATGGAAGATACCTGTGGAAGAAACAGAGAGAAGGTAAGATTTTGAACGTTAAAAATAATTATATTACATAGGTTTACTTCTTTTTCTCAATGGGTAAGGCAAAGAATATAAACCACCACCACAGATAATATAATACTACAGTGCAGATACCCCATCCCATACTGATTTTTTGGTAAGTGCTAACTTCTTATTTTACTCCGCTTATTTTTAAAGCCAAATTGGAAAAACAGATGGCGTGACATAAACCCATGAACGATCCTGACATCTACATTAACCTTTTCGTAGAATATTCTATTTGTGGCACTACGTAATACTAAAAGAATTTTGAAATTTTGTGACATGTATAGTAATATTCGTGGATTTCCTCTTTCTTTCTTACCTTTCGTTGTGTCTAAATTTGAATTATAATCTTCCATTAATTCATTCGCTCTATGTCATCTATAACATGTCTGTAACTATCGTTAAAAAAGTCATTTTGATTCCGTTGGATATGATATATCGGGAAGAAATTCAACTTAGCATTGTATTTATGTCCGAGAGTAACATAATTCATATACCTCAAAATATTATCTCTTAACAGAGTATGAAATAAATAAGAAAAATGAATTGCAGAAAGGGTTGTTACTAACTACAGAACGAAAGAATTTATCGAAGGAAATTTCCTAATGATCTCGTTAAAAGTTGAAAATGTCGAGTCATTTAAGCTTATAAAACTCGGAAGTTTCACGTATATTTTCAACAGCATTGCAGTTTAAATGTATACATATCCTATATAGTAATAAAACCACCTATAGGACGAGAGATTTTCAGGGTAAACAGAACATTGGAAAGCTAATATCCTTAGGTCAACATAATTGATAATAAGTCATTAAACTTGAATTAGCAAATTTGACATAATTTATACAATATATGACAAATGAAGCTTAAAAAACCAAATTAAACTAAATGTGTACAAATTAAAACATAAAAAAACTTAAATCTAACAAAAAGTAAATATTTACACAGCGCCACTAGTGTCCCGAATTTAGCACCCAGAAGCAAAAGCCCCCAGCACACTAGCAGCGTTGCCCCATGGCCAACGACAACCTCGGGGCCAAAAAATAAGATAATAAGTTGCTAAGTTATCACATTTATTCTAGCACTCTCCTTATCACTACATAGTATAAAACAAAGTCGCTTTCTTTGTCCCTATGTCTACTACGCAAACTACGCAACGGATTTTGATGCGGGTTTTTTAATAGATAGTGATTCAAGAGGACGGTTTATATGTATAACATCCATTAAATAATGGATTAAGCTACAGTTTGGCCATTAACTGATGAAATTAATTAAAGAGGAACTAAATTAATAGGAATTTCCTGGCAACCCTTTTATTTGTTTCGTTATGGTATTTTGTTTCGTCTGCGCTGTAAACAAAGTGATCCTGCGAGCTTTTTGTGAGATTATAATCAATTTTGCGAACGAATAATGCAAGAAAACCAGGAAATAAAAGGGAAAAAAACTATTCGGAGTAGAACCCGATAGGTTATTTATCAGGTTTTCCTGAGATGTTTGGCAGAATCTCAGGCCGGAAAGCCGTTGAACGATCTGCAAGATGTTTTTCAAAGAACTGCGGATTATACAGGTTTGTACTGTGTGGCTTGCATTGATTGATTAAGTTCCTGTGTGAATCAAGTAGTTTTGTAACAGATATTGTTAATTCAACACCATTACATCCAGTTATTTGGAGTTTTTTTGTGTGTGCAAGGTTATGTTTACATGGTAATTTTGTATGTCAAATTGTCATCGTGTAAGCTAGGTTTGACCCATTTTAATACTTGATCTCTACTTGCAGGCATATCTATCAGCACTGTAAGACGCATTACCGAGGAAGGAAACCAAAACCAAGGCAAATTTTCTACTCCTGGAAAAAATAGGAAAGGGCGACCAAATCAAAGTCTTGATGAATTTGACTTATGTGCGATAAGACAGAAAGTGCAGTTTTTTATACAGTAAAAAAAGAAGTTCCTTCTCTTAGGAAGCTAAAATAAATTTGTCAATATGGAATAAAAACTTTTTGATTTTTAATAGTTTTAAGTTTAGTATAGTAGTACGAATTTATTAAAACTTTGTAAGTATCAAAATGTTTTTTTCATTTTATGGTGATACCGCAATTAAACCTACTAGCGCCATCATTAAATTTCATGAGATAATGGCCAGACTGTATATATTTTATACCGGTGCGAAGCCGGAGCGGGTCGCTAGTTAAACTATAAGAAACTGGGAAGAAAGACAGCTAGTTAGCATTATATTATCGTACTAGCTAACACGGGCTTTTTTCTTTATTATTTTTTTTATTCTTATTTTTGTTAAAAAGTGATTAAAACAAAATACTGGCCAATTAAAACTGATTCGTTCATTTGTTTGTCCATCCAACTGCGATCGGTCCTTTGTTTTGATTATTTACGATCAATTTATTATTTTCAATTCAATACCTTTTTGAACGGAAGATTTTGAAATGATTTGTTTAATTTGGGATTTTATTAAACTGTATTTTAAATTGTAACGTTTTGTAAAAGGCGTCTTAGAGATATAAGGGATAATTTTACTTGTTAATACGCGAATTAACGGCAATTGTAAATTTTATATAAAAATTGACCTTAGAAGTACATTCTAGGAAAGTTCAAATTATTGCCAGAAAGCTAAAAAGAATCATGAATTATCCATCATACATAATACTAATTAACAACTTAACTCTACAGTACTAAATATAGTTCGAAAACCTGATAAGTGTGTACATAATAATTAAATCCCAAGCACATACAATTTTTATATAAATAGCTATTATGAAATTAAAAACTGTATCGAACTTGAGACCGCGTAAATAAGATGCATCTACACGTCCGCTTAAGGCTACTTCCTTCGAAGTAAAAATGAATATGATTTGAATTAGGAAGAAAGCGCAGTAATATATATTTCAGTTGTAACATTTAGCATAATTTGGTGTTATAAAATATGATTCATAGGTACTAAATTAATATTGAAGTGTTACCGTGACAATAACATATTTGCGTGAAATGAAACGTAACATTAAAACTATGATGATTCTTTTTATTTATTTATTTTGTTTTTATTACCATAGACCTTTAGCATCATATTATTATTCATATTTAGTTACAGTTACAGTTTACACCAAAACACAAAACTTATTTCTGTAACATATGATATAAATCCAAAAGCATTAATTCAATAAATAAACCCCTAACTATAGCATATATCGCAATCAATTCATTTCTTTATCCTTGTTCTACCCAATATCACTATTATCCTAGTCCTTAAAACAAAAATCCAAACAAATTGTAATAAACATAATTTCGTGAAGCCTCCTTAACCTGGTCCACTCACGCCAAGCTTTCTCGCTCCGCCAAGCATCACATCAGCTGCCACTCACAACACGTTTGTAGACCACCACGGAATCGCCATATTGAATTACCTACACCCGACCACTCTTTAACGACACCCGAGTTTAAAATACCTGCATGGGACGGGGTATCTAAATAAAATGGTCGCTTTTCAACAATCTACGTTGACTATCGGCTTTCCTAACCTACTGCTAACTAACTGTCGTCTCGACTGTCACTTTGACAGCTGGTTGACGGCGTTTTTATTTTTTGGTTTTCAGGCTTTGTGTGGTCTGAGAGCTGTCGAAATATTGTGGTTAATAATGATTAGGTAACGTTAGCTCTCTAATCTGATGACCTAGACTGGAACTGGAATAGGTTTCAATAGAATGTAAGGATAAATCTTCTTTCATCAATACTTAGTCACTAAATGTACTTATTAGTAATAAGGAGGTTCTCTGTTATTGGCGAAACTTTTAGGATTGGAAAAACATATCAATCTCAAAAAAATCATTTAGTCAGAATCTCTGTTAGAAAGTCAAGTATCAGGACTGCTATCTTCGAAGGTAGAAAGTTTGAATTATAATCGGTTTTGTTCATTACTCTTATTTATTAAGCTAATATTCTTTTGAATAAACACATACATACGTGTATATATGGAGTATTAATAAAAGTAAGTTACGTATCCCTGTTACCAAGACGACCGATAAATAAATTACCGTTACCACAAAAAATCAACCAGGTCTGTACGTTCAAGACCTTATTAAAGTTAAATTAATCGAGAAATGCACTCATTACTGATTGTATTAACACAATATAAATAACAAAACCATCCAATAGAGCGCCATATTTTTCTTTCAAACAAACATAAATAAAGGAATATTGAAAGGGGTCAATTACACTAATTGCTGCGTTTCAAGTACTGTCTGAAACAAGTCAAACGGCGTGCCTAATTCGAATTAGTCCTTACAATCCCTTAGCGGACATTTTGTTTGTGTTTTAAAGTCCATTGCGCGCGGTTTTACACATGGCGTCACATACGCGCGCTTCCGTTTCTTTTTTTGCGAGGCAAGGGAAATTGAGAAAAAGTAAAAGTTTGCAGCAAGGAGGTTTTGCTTTTTGCGTGTTTTTTGTGTGGTGTTCAAAGTTGGATGGTTTTAGGTGTTTCTAAATTTAGTATAGGTGTTAGAGTAATGTAAATGCAAACAAATAGCAATATTTATAATGGATTATGTAATTTCTTCTATGAAATAAGTGTATATAAAGGATTACAGGTTTAATTGATCGCTGTCTTAATAGCGGGAGCCATTTACAGATTATGACTATTATCTACATTTCTAGGTGAAATTATACATATCCCATACACTACTGATTTCATCGAAAGTTATGGGAGTCGGGGTTTTATCACGGCTATGGGCGTTATGAATGAATCGTATAGAAAGAAATTAATCTAAATCTACAGTAAAATATTCTAAATTTTATCTATAAACAAAGAAACAACTTTTTATTTTTCATAACAAACAAAACGACGATAAAGTCCATTCAGCCAAGATCCTAAACGCTCGTAGCAGTGTTGCCAGCCGTATCCTTTTACCCCGCTTAATTATTATTTTGTTCTCTCAATGACAAAGTGGGACCGACGTCAGTGGGTTGTCGATGTTCGTCAAGATACCGACCCGTAAAAGCGTAATGATTTACAAAATCTGAAAGGCGTGATGCGATACTAAATTCATTATAGGTTTTTTATTCAAAAGAGTTTCCTGTTCGTAGAATACTGGGCTCTATTCCAAAGGTATAAGATCGATTTTTCTATGAATACAATTCTTGGAATTGGGTCAGATATACTCGAAGGATTGGCTGGATGAATAAAACATTTCTGAAGCTTACATCCGTGAAAAATAAAAACATTGGGCGTATTTTTTTATTAATTTCCCGCTTTTGGACATATTATGTTTTTGAATATTTTATTCCTGTTTTCCGTTCCAGTAAATTTTATTATAGTAAGTATGCTTCCATATTTATATTTACTTTAAGTTCAGTTTCTTCCAAGTTTATGTTAATATAATTAATTTATAAATATAATTAATATTAGAGCTATGTGTCTCTAGAGACAATTCCAGAATTTCTAATATAATACGAGTATCGGGTAGAGACTATCCATTTCCAGTATCTATGTAATCAATTACTTTAAATATGTATGTGGATAATAATGAAATATGAATGTATAAGTATTATAGTTTTTTAATATATTCACGGCGTATAAACCTTTATAAGATTAATAGATCATCGTACACAAATGTCCTTAGTAATTTTTAAAATTGTTTTTATTTTTCCTTAGGAGTATAACCTTTTATAAATCTAGGTATAATTTTCAAACCCAAACTAAAAGAACAGTCGTCTATGGATTGTCAACAAAGTCAGCAGCTCAGTGAATGTTAAAAATACAAATTTTTATCTTCGGCAGAATATTTAGTCAATTGTGATGCCAAACTGACTAAATATGTGGAACAAACCGAAGAACAATGAAGATAAAAATTGCAGCTTCAACCTTCAACGTTTTTCGTCGGTTGTAGCGGCTGGCGGCGTTGGCATAACCATGGCGACGGAATAACAAGAAGTGCAAACGCCTTGGCATCAGTGTTTGTACTTTCGCCGACATAACCTTAGTGGCGAAAGGCATATTAAAGAATGTTATTAAACTAAGAGAGCATTACCATTTTATTAAATTAACCTATTCCCACCTTACACATTAGCCAAACGCACCGTTAATCCCGGACTCCCCTTGGCGCTGGCAGAGACTCCAATCGCATAAAGAGCCCCTAAACGGCAGAGTCAGTGAAGCGGCACAATTGTCTTATATTTGCTCAGCAGCCGTGAAGGGGGGGCTTTTTTAAAGCGACACAGACGCCGAGATATTGATTTGGTTGCCTGTAACGGACTTGGGTACTAGATATGGTGTTATATTTATTAGGTACATGAATATTGAGGATGTGGTATGGAGTATAGGTGATGAATTGATAGCACATCGTCCAATAGATTACATTTACCACAAATTTCTTACATGTACAGACCAGCACAGGAATTCTATTTATGCAGATGGATATTTACATACTGGGGATGTAGATAAATTATGTCAGTAGATAGTCATATAATCAGCTCTTGTATTAATTTTACATTCAAGGGTTTATAGAAGACAAAAAACCGACTTCGCTCGTCCAGTGTGAATTTTGATTCAAGCTATTATTGACATTAGCATTTAATGAAATAGTCCATCATTCGATTTTTGGCAGATATATGGTCTCGACGCAAAATTTATATTTTTATGTTTTTTATGGAAATAAATTTCAATAGAGTCTACCATGCCCTTGTACGAAAATAAGAACGCTGGCTAGCTGCTTTTATTTCTAGCACACTATGTTGGAGGAGGCGACTAAGGAACTAGGGGTAAGTGGAATCTCTTGAATCTCTTGAACGATGAGCTAGCAACTTGTCACTGATATTCCATTATGACATCGCAACCTTAATATTAATGCCTAACCTTACGCAACGCAAACGCAAACCTTAAAGTGACCTAGGAGATATTATTTCTACAAGTTTCCTGGGCCAATAGACAAGAGGCCTAACACTATGAGAACAGAAATTAAAATGATTATGATTTACGCGCTCGCTAAGTCACGTGATTTATTTAAGCGAATCTCGTTAATTTTGATCTATAATGATGACCTAAAGAAATATAATATATCAATAATACTGAATTGTGGCGTTGAAAAGTATGATTTGAAACTTATAATTAGTTACTTATCTTTTCACTTCGTATGCTACATAGAAGTAGGATTTGCAGTGATTTAGGAGATATTTAACATCTCTAAAGTTTATTTTAACTTAAATCCTTTATTGACAAACGTAAATATTTGTATATGTCTATGAACTTAATAATATCTATGTAAAGTTTTTGAGAATTACTGATATACTGTTTTTAACACCACCATTTGTAATAATAAATAAATAAATACAAAGCTGTATTACCAACGTGTATTAAGCTTCACGATCTTTAATAAAACGAATTGAATTCCAAAGAATTATTCGTCACACAAAAGGACTATTGAAAAAAAATCTCACCTATTTTTGTTTTTATTCACGCTCCAATGGCCATCCTTTCTCCGATAAAGACCCTCTACGCACGAAGGAATAAAATGGACTCTATTTGGGCTTTTGCATACATTTCCCGTTTCACCCTAGGCGCGTTGCTTAGGTTGGAAGAAGGCCCGCAATGGACGCGTAGGTGGGGACAAAAGACGACCTGCTGAGAGGCGCCCATTGTGTCGCCAAGTGACAGTTCGCGAGTCAATATTTTGCCGACTATTTTTCAGGGTACGTTCGGTTGAATTATTAAGGTTTTGATTTAAATTTTAATAGGTAGAATGTAGAGTGTGTGTTTTAATGAATGTACATATATAAATTGAGTGTATTTTAATTACAATTGAACTTTACTCCCAAACTTAATATACCTCTTCAGAATAATTAGTGTTTTTACATAATTAAAAAATAGTTTGTAATCAATGACGAGTAAATATTAAAATTAACTGAGATAAGACATCGTAAGAAAATCTGGTTATTTCTAGAAATAGGAACTTATTCGCATCAATTCGTACTACAAACAACGATACAGCCTGACTGTGTATAAAAGAATTTAAATAGGAGTAGACTAACCATTCTAAAGCTCTGTTCATGCTGCTTACTCAGCTCCGTCTTGTGTGAAATTATGTGTGTAAAATAAAGCATATTATAAGGAAGCTACATGGACGTAGAAGGTTGAATATATGTATGTATAAATATTATCGATACTGACTATCCTAAACCTAAATACGACAAAAATACGAATTAAAACCCATATAAAGATTCCATCACCTAAAACCCAAGCCCCATTTTTCCCGCCGCGTCGATTCTGCGCTTAATTGATGACAGTCTTTTGTTTTGGCGTCTTTTTTGAAACAAAAGACGCGCGCACTTTGTTCTTGAAAAATTGATGATGTTTGTTTGCCCTCGCACCGAATGAACTTCTGTTCACTTTTGGTGCGATTCGAGTGCTCACTGCTTTGTTTAATTAGTCGAGTATTCGACCCCTGTTGGGTTAAGCACTTTAACGGGTTAGGTGATGAAAGTTTTCTGGTGTAAGCGACGGGATAGTTTTAGAATTTGATTTGAGTTGAATATGCTTGAATTTGATCCATTAAATGGGTCATATTATATCTATTGTGCAATAGGCAGTAATGTTTCATATAACATTTTTATTTTTATTTTTTTTATTTATTTATTTACATTTCACAATAACACCATCACAGGTTTCCCAATACGGTATCATTGCCAATACAATACAATTTACTAATAAACATTTACACTGAAATTACACAAAAAACATTGAACACTAAACCTAGATAACAATAATTATTTAAAGCATCAGCAGAGGCAATCAAAGCTCATAGCATATGTAACGCATGGCAACCCCCCTGAACTCAGTCCTGCCGCAGACGAAGAGGTCCACCAGGTCGGCCATGCCGTTGAGCAGCCGGATGCCGCGCACGAGGGGCGACCGCCGGAGGAGCTCCGAACGACACGCAGGCACCCGCAGCAGCCTATCGCGACGGCGCCTGAGGGAGCCACTGGGCACGCACAGCGCAAGCTGCCCGAGCACCATGGGGTTGTGCTCTATCCCCCTCAGGACGGCAAGCAAATAGCTGACTAGCACCCAGGACCTGCGCGCCCCCAGCCTATCGTACCCCACCATGCCCAAGATGAACAGCGTGGGATACATCAGCGGATAGAATGGATATGTACCATACGACTTCCAATAAATATACCTTAAAAATTTATTTTGGACTCGTTCCAGCATAAGGCTATATTTAGCTTCATGTGGACTCCAAATAATAGCACTCGTCTCTAATCTACTTCGTACCAATGAGTTGTACAGAACCTTTACAGCATGTATGCTGTGAAAGCCTGCACAAGTACGAAGAATAAACCCTAAATTCCGAAAGGCTTGCTTGCAAATCTTCCGGACGTGTTCCCTAAAGCACAATTGAGAGGTGACGCGCACACCCAGGTCGCTCACCGCGTCCACGCGCCGAAGGAGGTCATTCCCCAGGCGGTAGGGGTAGCGCCGCGGCGAGCGAGCCCGGCCGAAGCTCACCACCTCGCACTTGGCAACGTTGAAGTCCATCACATCACAATCCTATTCATGCTAAAAAGTGACTTAGAAGATTTATCATCTCTTTCTAAGATTTTTTTCACTCCGAAAGACATTACCTGAATGTATAATATGTATGTATGTATCTTAATTAGCAATTTAGTTGTCATACAATTTGTTAGTTTTTACCTCATTAAATCAGCCGACATAACCTTAGTGGTGTATGGCTTAATAAAGAATTAAAAAAACAACTCATTAAGTTCGTTAAAAATCGACAGCTATTATAAGCCTTTAATAAATAACATATTCTAAACAACACTAATGTCTATCTAGGTACAATCTAATGTGTCACCCTGTTCAAGAGACATTTTAAAATGTGGTCAGCCTTGACATAATGGCAATGGATGCTGACACAAAAGGTTACGACTAAGGAGGTTTTACTTCGCTCTAATTATTAAGCTAGAGTCTTAGGATTTAGATTTTAGTTACTTACATACATACAAATTACGCTCTTTTTTTTTACAGGGAAATCACAGTTTCTTATATGTCCCAATCCTGACAAACTACTTTCACTTCATTAATACACCACCTCATACAGACTCAGTTATAGGTACTTCTAACGTCACCTTTTATCAATATGGCGACTATCTATATTTAAGTTGTTTTTGGGTAATAGATTGGCATTGGTTTACCATATTATACTAACAAGTGTGATCCTACAGTTTCTTAGAATAATGTCTAATAAAATAATGCATATGATATTTTATTCCTAAATAGATAATATTGACAGTAGACGGTAACTGATTAACCACCAGTCACAATGTTAACTTATTATCTACTAATACATGAGTCATCTCTGACCACCCCAACATGGTAAATGGAATGGTCGTAATTATTTATAAATGCGTATTTACATAAGCACTGTGAACAGCTCAAACAAATTTTCATTTCTTTTGTAATTGCCATATTTCAGAAGCCGATACCGGAATAATTAATCAATTAGGCTGGCAACCCAGTCCTTCAATTGTCTATGCCCACTCTCCCAAGATGAAAAGCAGCTGGTATTGATCAAAGAGTCTTTAATTATTGTTTTGACAAAAGAATTTTGAGAAATTACACCTTATTGAGGCGCAGGTTCCCATGAATTGTGGATTTAATGCAATTCCTATCACAAGGGCGAAGGAGGTTGGATATTGCGTCTGGCATAGAGGAGGCGTATCTACGCCCAGTAAGGCAAAAACAAATAAAGCCCGCTAAAATGTGACAGGTCGGAATATAAGATTTTTGATTTTAATAAGTTTTTGTAAGTTTATGTCTTTCTCACGGCTGTGTTTGATGTAAGAAAAAGAATAATAAATATTTATTGTTTATGTAGGTAAGTCAAGATTTATTTAAAAAATTTTTTACCCGTATGTAGTTTAGGACTAACTTGTTTTTCATGTATATTTGTTTATTATATAATTAACAGTTATTAAGTTGTTTTATTAGGTACTATAATGAAAGCACATATCTAACTATTAGGAAATTTGCACATTAGAAATATACATTCGTATTTGGTTTTAAATAAACAGGATCATTGCTAGTTGCACACACGGCTTTTGTTGCTTTATATATAACAAATTATAACAAACTAGATTAAATAAACAAAATGACTTGCGGATAAAGTGATAGTGCATAGTTAAGATACCCTATTTTTCATCTCCTTCACAAACATGCTCGCACCCGTTTCTCTCTCTTGAATTAAACTTAAGAAACAAACATCAATAATTCCCACGTATTTCAAAATGTCAATTTGGCTATTTTTATTTTCTCAATCAATGAGAGTCAATAGCTTTGAGCCTTTGTGCCAACGCTTTGTTGGATTGTCAATACACTTTGGCAGCGATTGTTGGCGAGACGCGGGGGGCGGGTTTCCTTCGCCCAGGGTGGCTTAGGTGCTTGGAATTGATTATATTAAGCCAGCAATGCGTTAAATCATATGCAACGGTTATATTGCTTGGTTGGGAGCCCTCGCGAGATTTAATATACTTCTGAGATGTGTAATAAAATGGGAGTTAATTAAATGGGAATCTGTGTTATCGTATATTGGCAGGCATGGGAAATTCTTAGTTCAATTAATCGTCAATTATTGGTCTTATTATAAACATTAATATTGTCAAGCCAGTTTCCTTTCACAGGGTTAGGTAGTTTTTAGACTATGCTAGAAAACTAGTTTTTTATTTATATCCTCACAGAAATTTTAATATACAACATTGTAAACGAAACTTCTTTCGTACAAACTTTTTATTAAATGGTATACCTTCACGGTAAAAACTAGCTAGTTTGTTATTTAATCTTTATTTTTCTATCAAGCCAACAGAAACACTCTTTTCAGCCTTATTAAACTCCAAACTCGACCTTCTTTGTTATCCCAAAGTGTTTTACCTGCCTCTAAAATGTTCTTCAAAGCATAAAGAAGTGTTATGTCAAGTGTGCTTAATGTTCACTGGAGTCGCAAAAAGGGACATAGTTTTTCAAAATAAATATAAATAGAGACATTTTTTGCATTTTACGAATGGTAGACGTGTAAAGGGTTGAGCGGAGAATTAGTGTCTATAGCTACCTTTATATTTTTTAATGCAATTACACTAAAAAGGATTTAGTTTGTCCTAACTCTTTACGTGCGAAAAAAAGGTTTTATTTGGTTGGAGACTTAATACTTATAAATGTATGTATTCATTTCAAATTAATCTCTATTCAGTTGCTTCTTTACAACGGCTTAGGATAGTTAACGAGCGAATAAGACTATAACAGGTGTATGAAGTAACTTAATTTGTAAGATTATTTTGTTATGTTAAGACGGCTCAAGAGAGAGATTTATTTGTTTTTCTATTATAAAGTTTCCGCCCTTATCCATTTCTACCGTATGCATAAACTTAATACAACAGATATTTATCTGCCATAATTTCTTGTTTGCTTTCAAAGTTTGGAAACCTGATTTGTCTATGTAAATAGGTGATAATATAAAAAGTTTTCTGTTTTTTTTCTCAAAATGTCAGTCATATGACACAAAAAAATATGGACAATATGAAAACTGATTTCCTAAATTACTCATATACCTACACATTTTGTAATAAAGATTGCTTCAACCTCCAGCTCATTAGCAGACAAGTCCTTACACATAATACAGATCAAAAAGACAACATTTATAAGCCAACAAATCACCCAATAATAAAGGCCTCTACACACCGTACATCTCCTATCAGGGGCGGCCACTGTCAGTTAATTCCCTACAATGTACAAGAACATCATCGGCCCATTGTGGCACATCGACACTGTCATATTTCATTGTAGTGGGGTCGTAATGACTGTACATTATTTACGGTTCGCGAACCGAACGATTTTGGATCGCAGATTGAATATTGGTTAGTGTAGGGTAGCTTTATTGGTTGGAGTATGTGGTGTATATTTTATAGTGTAAGTAGACCTTGTTATATAGTAAGTGTCTTATGTTTCACTATCATCAGCCTGTCTGAATCCACTGTTGGACATAGACCTCTCCCAAATTACTCTTATAATTGTTTTACGATTATGTTATTCTAAGAACCTACATGTATGAAAATGTATATAATATGGCTTGTTGTTTATAAGAAAAATTGTGAGACTTGATAGACTAAATTGTGACACTTTATCTAATTTGTTGTACTTCAGTCTAGAATAGGAAACAAACAGTACAGTCACAGTTATTCAATTGCATTTAAGCTCGCCCTTACAACTTTAACTGTTTACTAACTATATGTAATATTAGGTATATTTCTGGGAGCTCTAAGTAATCTTTATCATCTAACGTTAGTTAAGTACTTGGTTGATTACAATTTGAACATCATTGGCTTAGTAGAGAGAAAGAGACTAAAACTACTGAGAAGTGCATGTAATGTTTTCTTTAACAATTCCTTTATAAATACATAATATTTATGACAATATTGTGCATCTTGAGTCCAGATACCATTATATATTCAATAGCACTTCATCTATTGAAATAGAATAAACATATTTAGCCCTCTACACTCATTTAAATTGTAATGTCCCGAATAAATCACGAAACAACGGCACCGCACCCATTAAGATTAATGTTTATGTAAATTCAGCGTCGACACATACTCGACAGTCTGTTAGGGTCATTTTACAATTAAAAACCCGTGTCATTGAGAGGCATTGAAACGTCAAACGTCAATTGTGTTTAATACCTGAACCGCGCTTTAAATAATAAATGATTGCAATAATAGAAACTATTAAATAATGGGGATAAAATTGAAAGTGTTGCCAGCCACGGGGATGGATGCTCGAGTGGCTCTCAATGACTTTCCCGTGCATTGTTCAGATTTCTTTCTACGGGCAACACTTACAGAAATTTCTGTCAAAAAGTTCGTTTGACTTTTTGTTGCTTTGACAGGTTTGGCGCGCCGGAGTGTATCTTGTTTTTTTGTTGGCGACATTTTTGTAGTATTGCTCGGGACAAGTCGGTAACGATTTATGTTTTAATTAAAATCTAATTTCTATGATGAGGGAAAACAAGGGTGTCTGTATATTCTTTAAAACAGGCATTAGTCAGTCAGTGGAACACTACTTGACAAGCTCGACCTGGTTATAATACATATTCCGCAATAACTTTGGACACAAAACTTCCAAACTGGATAAGATCCAAGTAATCAAAGATTCAAGTTTATGGCGACTTTACAAACATATGTAAGTGAATTATTTTCGAGACGTTCCTGCTTTTGTAGTATTCGTATACTCTGTCACTTTCTTGTTAACTGTTTGCTTACTACCGTTAGAAGTGACAAGGTATTTAATTTTCTACTAAAATAAATATTATTACTAATTCTACTCATTTCATTTCTTATTAATTGTTGGTATTGTTTATACGTAACATCAATCAAAAATATTTATTAAACAATATTTACATGATGTAATAAATCAAAATAATATCTAGATAAATAAAGTTGAAAATAAGCTGATAAATATAAAATAAAATCTTAAAGCTAAATATATTTACAAATAAAATATATCTGCCAAATCACTGGCAGTGGTAGGAAGTGTCCCAAGAAGGCTGGTGGCATTTCCCCGTTGCACAGCTATGTTATAGCTGTAATTTTATGTTGTTTATTCCGAATGGCCTCAGCGTCAAAACGTGGTCGAAGCAAACCTTTGACTTACCAATTAAATGATGCATCTGATGATAACGAGGATGAGGATGATTATGAAATATCTGGGGTTGATAAATAATAACATTTATGGTAATCTTAAAAATGTTATTCACTCTACACTCTACAAATGAAAAATGTCTCGAAAATAATTTCACTATACTTCTCTTAAGTTTATTAGTAAAAAGGGCAACCTTGAAACACAAAATCAATAGGCTTTATAACGAAAGATCAATAATCAATTTGACGCCAGCTTTCCGAATGGGGTAAAGGAAAATACCCTTTTCTTCCGCCATATTTATTCGATATTTATTACATTACTCTGGCAACACTTGTAGCGTGAAATATCGTCGGATGAAACGCTCGTTTCCTTTGCCCGCCATTTGCTACGGTGTTTAAAAAATGATATAAAATGTAATTGTTTAGGGATGAGGATAACAATAAATATAAAATCTTTCGTCTATCTAAGTCTAAAACCTAAAGAATTTACTGTACTAGTCATTTATATGCCAGAAGTGACTAAGGAGTTTTATGTACTATATTAACGTTCTAGGATATGAAAATACATGATTTAAAGAAGTATAGTGTTATGGTAGTGAAAGTAAATTGATAATTTTTTTGTGCAAACACAGTCAAAAGACCGAGATAAAAAACTTAAATAAATAAAATACAAATAAAATTCACTTTATTCAACTATTACAAATATTTTGTACACAAGACCAACGACCAACAAACGGAAAACGGACAAACGGAAAACAAATCAATCTTCTATGCATATTGCAATTGTTATAAGTCATCAATGAAACAAAATTCATTAATCGATTATAGTAGCCCCATTATCACCCAAAAATACATCCCCATTTGTCCCGAACCTAACAGACCACTTTCGCTCCATTGACACTCATACATCTTCTCATACACACTCGGCGGTTATAGGTACTCCTAACGTCACCCTAATTCAACATAGCATAAAGAATTACCCAAAAATACTCATCAAAATTTTCTCTATCTTTTACTGTCCTCTCATAATACGAAGACAGCTGTTTACGATTAATAACTAACGGGACTTATCGCTGACTAGACTAGACTAGTCTGCCCGTGACCATGGCTGCTGCAACGTAGCCGAAACGTCGGGTTGATAAAGGTAACTTTATTATATAAAAACATACGCGATAAGTCCGTTAGTTATTAATAATGAGTATAAATCGCGAATCTCTTAAAACTACAGCTGTTTACGTTTTCAAAATCCCAGCTAACACTCTGTCCCTACTAAGTATAGCATTGATATTTATTATAATTTTATGCGGCGTCCAGTGCGGCCCTAGTCTCGTTAAACGGCGGAGGGGAATCAACACTTGCACAGGGTGATATGGAAACTACAATTACGGGTGGAGTATTCTATGTAAGTTTGGAGTACTGATAAATAGTTAAAGAGAATATCTCGTTAGTTACGTTTTAGCATGAATATAGGAGTTGTTATGTTATATGAAACAAGTAACAGGTTGCTAGTCGATCGCCTAATAGATTCGGTATAGCCTATAGGCTATTCGCGTTAAGTAAATAGTGACGTCATGATAATCAGAGGTTAAACTGGCCAATGAGTCGTGAGTAAATGAGAAAACAAGTCACATTGACCAATCGCAGACATTCGTTGTCACGTCTCATTGGTCAAATCGTTTGGGTAATGATGACGTCACTATTTTCTTAACGCGTATACACTATAGTCCTTTAGTCATTTCCCACAACATGCCAGGTTAGCTTTCTTTTTACGTCCCAGACTATTACGGAATGTTAATATTCACCGTAAGAGCCTGTATCTAATAGTAAGGTCAACTTTCTGTTAACTTGAATCTCAATTTGGATTCGATGTAACTATAGACAAAAATTTCATCAACATTACCAGGGGAGTTGACAAGACTTTAGCCCATCGCCCAATAGAGTTTTACAAAACTAAATCCTTTCATTTTCTATGACATCTATGAGCTGAGATGAAAGGTTACTAGTTAGCATTCTTTTTACGTCCCAGCTATCACGGTATTGTTTACTACTCGAGCCGTTTATTACAATGTATCACTACATAATATAAAACAAAGTCACTTTCTTTGTCCCTATGCCCCTTTGTATGCTTAAATCTTTGAAAGTACGCAACGGATTATGATGCGGTTTTTTTAATAGATAGAGTGATTCAAGAGGAAGGTTTAAATGTGTAATAACATCCATTAAATAGTGGAGTAGGCTGCGAAGCCGGAGCGGGTCGCTAGTTTTATATAAGAGTAACACAAAAGCGAGCACCCTGCACATCCATTGTGTTGTCGGCCACTTCTGAATATTTATCACCTCTTAGTTTGCTAATGAGTTGATTATTTTTGCAAAGATGAGGGTAGGCGGAGATTTTTCGGGTAAACGAAGCGGCGTTATTAATTTCCAGACGAGGCGGCACAGTGTTATGGGATTTGGAAATAAAAGTACTTGTTTTTTCTTTAGATACTGAGTGAATCTGGGAAGTAAATAGAATGCTCCGTTGTATTATTTTTTAAAAAAGAATTGTTTTAGTGATTAATTTGATTAGTAACATATCAGCATTATTCGATATATGGTCATCATAAAAGTCCGAAAACCTTGCGTTTACATAATATTAGTCTAACTATTATGGATTTTCAATACAAAATAGAAAAAGGAATTTATGAGAAAAACAGAGGAGCACAGATTGTGTATGAGAAGATTAATGGGTGTGAAAGAATTGGTCTTAATACCTATCCCTTTAAGGATATAGACGCGTGAATGATTTGTATGATATATGAGACTTTTTCTCACACTTTAACAAAAGGTATATGTATGATAAATATGTATGTATGTATATTTATAACCTCAAATCAACAATCTCATTACAAACAATCACGGCACAATTAAACAACAAACACCCACAAACCAATCCATTCATTAACCAACCGCAAACGCCAGTAAATGCATTTGTAAGCGACAAACTCATAGATGTTATCTCCCATTATTAAGATAATCAGCGGAAAGATGACACTTGTTAGATGGGGTATGGGGTGACTATTAATGGGGTTCTGAACTACCCTACTGGGTATGCGTGTTAACTAACGACCGTTAAGGGCAGTTTGTACTAGAATGATTGAGGGAGATTAGGGTTTTTTTTGATAGTCATTACTAGGAAAAGATACTTATATACTTTCATTGAGAATATTATATCCAACTAGATATAATTGACTCTGTATCAGTGGTTACAGGGTTCAAATCCTACTTGAGTATGTACCAATGTAAAAGAAGGTTAATGAATTTTTATGAACATTTTTGTAATAAAAATACATTTACGAAATGCGTCGAATACTACTGAAAATATCGGTGAGGGAAAATATCGTGACGAACCCTACCTGTTCCCCGAACAGGTAATAGTTAGTGCTTGTAAATGGCGACATGGCTTACCACCTGTCACATTGAGTACTGACTATCTGGCCAACAAGTGGGTTCAATGTGGCCATAGAATTACTACCTTCGTAATTGCGGAGATGGACACATGAACCTCTGACTTTATTTATTTCTTCATTGTACATCGTACCTTAACAGGGAACCTTTTGGTAACTTACACAAACATTCATACATATAATATAATATTAATAACAAATATACACACTTAGACCTTGTAGCTAATGTAGCGTAAGAATGTAGTCATAAATACACCAATAAAAAGATAAAACTAGATGTTCCAAAGATTTTTTGGTCATTTTTAATCTGTTTTTAAATATACAGATAAAAAACTCACAATTTCACAAATAAGATTCAGCTTAAAATACTTTAGATTAGTTGGAAAAAATAAATAAACATATGTTATGACATACTAAATTGGCTACCACGTTTATGACAGCCCAAAATACATCTTGGAAAGATAGAATTTCATTGCCATCCCAGTCTCTCAGTACTAATTTATTCCAAAAGCCCTTAATAGGTATTCCAAGGAATTTAATTACCAACCTAAGGGATAGGTTCCACAAGGAGCGATCAAGTAGCCCCCGTAAGTTTGCCTAAAGACATACCTCTGGTGTAGTCGAGACTTTAATTAATTTGGAAACCAATATGCGTTTATTAGGTTGATTGTGTGTCTATGTATGTATAGCCCGTAACTAAATTGAAGACTATAGTTAAGTAAGACTAGTCCGGAGCTTTTACTACGCGGTTGAAGACTATCTTGTCGATGCTCAGGTTGGTAATGAGTGCATCTAAGCTAAATGTGTAAAAATAATTATGTTTCTTTTTAATTTGGTTTTGTAACTGGCACTGGGTAAAACATCCTGAAAGCTGGAGTTTCTTGTTGTTTCTTCTCCGAGCCAGGGCTTCCTAACCATCGGTAGAATTTCAATGCTAAGAGACAACCAGTGTCAGGCAAATGTTTTGACTTTCAATGAATGTACTTGTTAAGTACAAGTGAATTGAATAAAAACATTTGACCTTGACTTTATATGTAATTGTAGGTGTATGAATCTGTTATATATTTTGACGACCTCCGTGGCGCGATTGGTTGAGCACCTGAAGGACAATCGTGAGGTCTCGGGCTCGCTCCCCGGTGGAGGCAGAGTTAAGAACTACGCTACGCTACAATTTTACACGTCTGAACTTGTTGAATATGTAACTGTGTATGTGAACTGTCCCCGGCAAGGTGGGAAGTCGACCTGCACAGGTTGGCCGGCATCGAATGGATGCGAACGGCCACTGACAGGGAGAAGTGGCGTCATTTGGGGGAGGCCTACGTCCAACAGTGGATTACTATCGGCTGATGATGATGATGTATGTAAACTGCTATGATAAACTAAAGTATGTCAAAATAATGCATTTTATTCATTTTCGACATCATGTTTCATAGAGACATTTACAGCTTAAGATCTACACAATCGATATTTTAAAAAAAAAGTGCAAGTTTCGTGTTCGATTACCGATACAGTAATTTTTTCAAATAAAGTATGAATGCAGTTTTTCTTCTTATCAAAATCACTGACAAGGTTCCTAAGAACAACCTTCGTATCTCTTGTAGTTTCAGACTTTCCCATACTGACCGTTTTGAATGCGCCTGTATTTTGGTAATAATACCTTACAGTATTATTTATATCAAAATTTTACATATGACAAAACCTGCCAACATTTCTCTATTCACCCTTTAATTACAAACACACATACATACAAATACATACATATACCCTAATCCCATGAACGTATTAAAACAGAGCAAAATAATCCACATAAGTATAAACGTTACAAATCCGTAGCATTCCTCGCATATACCAACAAAGTTCACGGTTGACTGAACATCAAAGCTACGAAATACCTACGGGAAACAGCCTCCCGCCCCGCTATGCTACGAACGCCCGTAGTATAGGTAGGCTGTTTCCGAGCCAACGTGTAATGTGAACATTTTACATATTAATTTATGAATGCTTACGTATTTGTAGGTAGTGTATGTACGAAATGGAAAAATACTTGTAACCGCCGAGTGTGTATGAGGAGGTGTATTAGTGTCAATGTTGCGAAAGGTTTATCAGGGGGAATCTTGATCTCTACCTACTACCTACCACACTACAGAGAAATGTGTATATATGTAGATAAAAATCTGTTTAAATAAAGGTAATGAGAGATCTAGTGTAAAGATAATTAGAAAACTAATATTGATATCAACTTTAAAAAAAGTAGGTATGGCCCAATGGTTGTGATTAGGATTAGAAAGTTAAAGGTTCAAGATTCAATTCATATCTATGTATTTACGAGTACCAATGTCACTTTGTTGTTTTAAATTAATCGTAGCAATGTAATTCACATCACTTTTACATGCTTCTACGGTGAGAGAAATCATCGTGATGAAACTGGCTGATTTTGAATAGTCATAGTCAGCCCCTATCTGGTTAACCGTAGATTTAACGTTACAGTATATCACTTATACCGTAATTTCAGATTTTACATCCATACATCTAATTTTAAAATATGTGTTTTTCATTTGCGTACATAATTTACAGTCGCTAACGGTGAGGGAAAACATCGTGAGGAAACCTGCCTATCCCTCAGGATAGGCAATAGTCAGTGCCTATATACGGCGATACGGTTCACTACCTATCACGTTGGGTGCTGTCTATCTAGTGATACGCGGGCTTCGAATAACCCATACGCCATAATAAAAAAGGGAGTGTGTAGGTATACACAAGTCGTGAAGCGTATGTATGTATGTATGTATATATCTATTTTTCGGACTACTGTAAATAGATAACGTTATATACTTTTACATGATAATATAAACATTTTGTTTGTTACACCATCCCATATCCCTCCATCATCTTTAACACAACATTTACTAGGTACAGTGAATTCAAAACACAGATCACAGCAGAGTGCATTAAAAGAGCGTAAAACTTGAAGCATATTGCAGAGGGGTGGCTCCCTTGTTAAAATGCTTACGCCATTTCATTTAAACCCTGTTTTGAACATGTAACCTAACATAGAATTATATTAAGGAAAATAAATAAATGATTTCAACGTGATAAGTAGTTAACCATGGTGTTAGAAGTATGACTATTGCCACCTTTCGAATAGGCAGTCTTCATAACATCACATTGAGTTTCCTCATTGTTTCAAGTCGCATTTGCCTAAAGGTGTGATTAGAAGTGAAGTTACACTCTAAGTATCTAATGATTGGATTTAATGTATAATGTCTCCGGTTATCAATAAAGGTATTGGAAACTAATAGGTTTTTATTCAATTCCTATAGTTCCTTTAATAGTTCTTTTTATATAAGGATATCAATGACGTGAGTGTATGTAACATTAAAATTTTGCGAGGTGGAACATGTAATGCACACCAAAAATATAGCTAAACGTACAGGTTAGGTTAGGTTTAGTACTTCATTATTTTGGTAATAATATATTTAGTTTGTATTTTCGTATTATTTAATGGTCATTTATATACTAACTTTAACAATAACATCTTCAAGGTGGTAAGATGGCAAGAAATTAAATTTGAAGGAATAAAATACCATTAGTTAATGTATGTAATAATGTCAGTATAATGTATAACACAGTCCCATAACACAGTATTTGAGCAAACGAAAATTGTCTTGTCAAAACCAGATATACCCCAGAGCATGCAAATAAGATTAAAGAATTATGCAGCTTAAAATAGAAGGGCGACATTAGGAGCTATAGCCACCGAGTGTGTATGTAAATATACATATATGAGTGAAGTGGAAGAGCGGTTACGTAGAGGCCGGCCTAATAAGACATATGGTTGTCAGATAGACGCTATATTTGAAAAAGGGTGTCGTTAGGAGTACCTATAACCGCCGATTGTGCATGAGGAGATGTATGAGTGTCAATGAAGCGAAAGTGGTCTGTCAGGATCGTGACAAATGGGGATCCGTGATCTCTGCCTACTCCTCTACAGGGAATCAGGCGTGATGTGTATGTATGTATGTGGTGGTGTATGGATGGTAAAGATTAAAGTGGAAAGTAAGATTGGGAAGTATGGGAATTTGTGATCTCTACCTGCTCTTTCTAGTTATAATGTTTAATGTATATGTATAAATGTATAATTAGTGACATAGAGACTTTAGAATGTCTATATAAATATAACAGAACAAAACTATAATTTTATTTACTATGAGAGACCGGGTCGTATCACGATAAATTAATAAAGATATAAATACCTTTATTTCACACGACGTTTCGACCTAGTTGCATAGGCCGTGGTCGCGGTAAGACTATTAATATAATATAATATTTCTTTATACACAAAATAAAACTATGAACTTAAGTACTAATAAAAATTAAATTATATAAAAAGTATCTTTGTATTCATCTCTGTCGGAGGGTCTAAGTATATATGTCTCAACTTCACTACATAGTATAAAACAAAGTCGCTTTCTCTGTCCCTATGTCCCTTTGTATGCTTAAATCTTTGAAACTACGCAACGGATTTTGATGCGGTTATTTTTAATAGATAAACTGATTAAAGAGGAAGGTTTATATGTATAATAACATCCATTAAATAGAGGAGTAGGCTATATATTTTATACCCGTGCATAGCCGGAGCGGGTCGCTAGTTTAAAATAAAGAGAACTTTGTTGAAATAATATCTCCTTATAGACAATAATATGCAATATTAGAAACAGGTTGCTAGCCCATCACCCAAGGATTTCACATACCCCATATACAAGAAAAGCTGTATTTTACATCCCAGTCTATCCCTTAGAGATTACAAACGCGATATTACGCAATAGTCGAATAGCTCTTGAATAGCCCAATAATTTCAATAGCGCGAGATTATACGGGATAATATCACGGCACGTGTCCTACAGGGGGAGGCAGTGTATTAAGAATTAGCCGATGTGATTAACTGGGAACTGTGGAACTCAGGTGTACGTATGTGTTTTGCGACTGTAGTATCTGGTATGGTAGGTAGAGATTGAGGGACTAATATCGTTAGGTTTTTGTTATTTGAGGTTTTTGTTAGTTGAAATTTGGAGTTTTAGTTGAAAGTTAGCTTTAAATAAAATAAAAATAAATATGATAAAAACATACTTACATTTAGAAATATGCAAGTACGGTCACATCACGACATTTATAATTAATATGGTAACGTTAATAAAGTTTAGTTAATAGGGAATTCCGAGATAATATTAAAGTGATAGACTAACAACAATATATTTATATAAGTTTTTCTTTCTAACAGTTTAAATATGACAAAATAATCTTCGGCGTATATCATCCAATTATAATCCTATTTACTCCTATTAAGAAATTGATTGATTAAGTATGAATCTAGTTTTAATAATAATATATTATTAAAGTTACAACATTAAATTACATTAGTTTCTACATCGTATTTTTCTCTCATATCATAGCAAAGAATCGTGGCATTCGAAGCTAAATCCCATGTCAGATTCAGGTTTCATACCACCCTTAACTCGCAACAAAATAAAATAAAAGCAACAAAATAAATAAGACCCATCCCTCGCCTAATCTCGTAGCATTATCATATTAAAAACGCAAATAAATACTCTGCATAGCTCTTCAAAAAACCGATTTGAAAACTATCATTAACTGTGGTATCACTGCGCAGATCTCGTAGGGGCCGCCTATCAGTTGGCAACATATTTTACAAAGGCCTTGCAAGAGAGATTATTGAGTAACGCGCGTGTCATACACGTGACTTGCATACCGTGTACCCTAACCTTTTTTGACTTTGCAAAACCAACCCTCTGCATACTTGATTTGGGCATATTTTCTTTCGATTTTTTATGGTCTATCAATTGTTTTTGTTGTAAAGAAATTTGGAATCTATTCTTTTAGAGATAAGGTTGGTTTTTGTGTGTAAGGGTTTGTGTTACAGTTAAAGTTGAAATAAAAATTGTTGGGGGGAAATAAATACCGCAATTTCAAGGATTTAAGGATTAAATTTGTAAGTGTTGTAGGAAGAGCAAATAAATGCGTAATTGCGAAGGCGATTGAGTTGTTAAACGAATTGCAGGAAATGATGACCCGTTTATTGGAATTATGTACAAGAAAGAAAACTTGTGTCGGTCTTTGTAAATTGAATAGATAATTGGTAGTACACATAAATTGAATTGTGATTAAATAAACATAAAGTGATTATGTTACTCGTGTCTTTTAATTGTTTATAGTAAAACCTTTGAAGCAACAAGTTTCTTCAGATACCTTTAATATAACTGTTTGGGATGTATTTGCGATTGTATTGAAATATATAAATTACATGATGCTATTTACTATGTTACCCTAAGACATGCTAAGAGAAAAAACTATTGAACAAATTCTTTTTTATGCCAGACTATAACGGGAGAGAGATTATGTCATTTTATTATTTACATAAACTTATTGGGATCACACTGCAATACATATCGATCTCGAATATAGAGATATATTCATTCATATAATATTTGATCCCCTTTAGCATATGCAGGGAAATATAATTGTTCTGAATTATCAAACACGGTAGCTTTATAGTAAACTAAAGGTTATCTCTCGATATAAGGAGTATGCAGAAATTTTAATATTAAAGCAACTACATTATGGAATAGGAAAACCTCGAAGAACATATACAGATCAAATTGAAGACTGATTTCTAAATGCATCTGTATAAGAAGATAGTTGTATGTCAGTGAAGCGAAAATTATTTGTCAGGATCATTCAAGGTGAAATCAACATCGACAGACTGTTTATCCTTAAAGTAAGTAGGGCCAGGAATAAAAAAACCTTATATTAAATTCTCGTTTAGATTGCAAATTAAATATTATAGTCCTTAAACTAAACTCTTATTTAGTTCATATTTATCATACAACCAGTATTTCCCTCCGAATTACCATAACCAATATCACATCTTCCAATCATCTGTCAGTCAGACAAAGCGCGCGTGACGCTAAAATGACAAGAAGTTCTGTCACAATGCGAATGTAGTTGTCAGCGCGGGAGCGTGTTAAATGCATTAATTTGGCCTGGACTTAGTGGCCCGGAAGTGATTTGCTACGGGAACACGCTTAGGGACAAGCCTGTGACACCCCTCATTTTTCGCGTGCAGTTAGGGTTCGGGTGGTGGAATGTGTGGTCGAAAATGGATTTTTTTGTAGTGTCAATGGTAAATCAGAACAGCAATGAAACTATATATATGCCGTTGGAAAAATTATGAGTAATTGCTGTATTAGTTAAGGTTAAACTTGGTGTTCTTGTATTGTTTAATTTAATAATGCGGTCTAGACGAGTATAATACCTTTTTACTTACTACTCGACTTAACCGTCCTGACGTGACGTCCGACTTAACTTAACCGACCTGCTGTGACATCATTTTAACATATTATTAAGAAGGCACAGTGAGTTTTCTATTTTTTTGAAATTTTCCTTTTGACAATATAAACAGTCAAAATTTATGTTTATAATTTTGTTGGAAAATTATTTTAGTTCCACGTTCACATAACCAAACAAAAATCAGCTTAAAAACACCATGCAGCACGTCGTTTTAATGCTATATAACATTATTATGAAATTAATAAAATTAGATTATTTTTCGTAACTACTTACATATAAAACACAAGCCAAACCAATTACCAAACAACCAACGAAACCATTACCCTACGGAACCGTCCCATAAAACGTAACACATCTTGACCGCCCATTCAAAATAGGGTTGTACACCATGAATGGTTAATAGGGTCTCTTTTGCTACACTTTTTTCTCTAAGCACCGTTCTAAATAAATTCGTTCCGCCGCTTCGCTGCCTCATATTTGCTCTTTAAATTAAATAATGACATTACTATTTTGCAGTTGATTTTGACTATTGATTTCGTTTCTTTGATTTGTGTTTTGTTGAATTGAATCAAGGGATGTTTAAAGTAGTTTATATAAAAAGTTTGAGTATTTTTAGATGACTAAAGACTTGAATGGCTGTTGTGTAATTGAGACTTGAATGACCACTGTATTATTCGTTGGTACTTAGTAATAGTCTAATTTTCGCATATTATAAACAGCATCTAATATAATACGTATGTATGTTGAATCAAGGGCATTGAAATAACAAAATATGAAGCATGAAATAAGTATAATATGGTAAACGATGAACTATTTCTTGTTGAATGTATTAAGTATCATTATGGTTTTGTAGATAGAAAAAATCTATTTAAGAGCATTATCGGATTGAAATATAACATAGAATGAGAAGAGAATCGAAAAGGAGTAGTTATATTAAGTGTAAAGGAAATACATATTATTATATATAAATATTTATTATTGAAAGGATTTGGAAACCAATGGTTCCAGTTTCTAAACATTAACGAAGTACGATTGCTAACTAGCTGCCATTCTTCCCAGTATATCGCAGGAAGCGACTAGACGTAAATTGAATCTATTTAGCGATTGACTAGACTAACCTGTCACCAATATTCCATTGTTACATCGCAACCCCAACATTCATGCTAAAAAGTGACCTAAGAGATATTATATCTCAGAGGTTCTGTCTTCCTTGAAAGCGATTAAAGGAGGTGACTATATATATGTATGTACCTATAACTTAACTTATAATTCTAACTTACAGGATACCGGTCACGACACATGTTTTATGCATGTTATATACGAGTACATTACACAGCGCTGACGTCAGCCGAAGACGTCGATCGTGCGTCTTAGCAATAATAACTTTTGACGTTTTCTCGTCTGAGTGACCCCGGGCTGACGTTTTGACGCTAATTCGATCCGAAGCACCCTTAGATACATGAGCCAATATCTGGGTGATGGCGAATAAATATTTATGTTTATTTGTCTGGAGTTTGCGTTGCGAAGGTCGATTTATTTGGTGGATTTGCGCAGTTGAGGGGTTAAGAAGTGGGGGTTTTTATGGTTTTTGTATCTTATAATGTTGTAATAGTCTGGTGTTTGTCTGGTCTTTATTATAATAATGACTCTAAATTTTAATTATAAGTAAGGTTGAGAAGATGGTATTAAACATTTGTACTACTTGGTATTAGTACAGGTATTAATAATGTTGTAAAAAAACGTATTAATTACCTCTTGGAATTTCTCTATTTTTATGCCGAAAGGTATATAGGCAGTTAACTTCTACAGAACATGTCGTTAAGAACAGTAGTTATCACCACTAACAATATTCCTTAAATTTAAAAAAAAAACTTAAGTCAATTAAAAGATTATTCAAAGTATTTTGTCAAATACTCGTATACTCTCAAGGATATATAATATATTAGTAAGCGAGATTACATTAAATGCACAGCAAAACATTCGAGGTAGCTCAGTTGTTTGGTTCAAAAACACGTTTAAGAAACGCAACGAGTATTACGGTGAGAGATAACATCGTGAGGAAAACAAACAGGTAATAGTCAGTGCTTGTAAATGGCGACATGGGTTACCACCTGTCTCATTGAGTACTGACTATCTGGTCAACACTTGGGTTCGAGGTGGCCATAGAATTACCACCTTCGCAATTGCGTAAATGGAAACCTGAACCTTTGATTACTCCGCAAGGGTTAATGGCCGTGAACGCGTTTGTCTTTTTGTCACAATGCTTTAAACAGCAAAAGAATAGGTTTGTGATAGGACTGTATTATAGGATAGGTTTGTGTATTATTTTGGTGTAGAATATCATTTAATATCAAGCCATAAGTATGATTAATAATTAATGGGACTTATCGCGTAAGTTTATATATAATAAAATTACCTTTATTAACCCGACGTTTCGGCTACGTTGCAGTAGCCATGGTCACGGGCAGACTGACGATTCATATCTCTTCGCCTCCAGTCTAATAAGTCCCGTTAATTATTAATCATGAGTGTAAATCGCGAATCTCTTAAAACTATAAGCCATAAATAGTTAAAAAACTACATCGCTCTACATATACAAACTACATCACCTCTGTACCCATAAAGGGTCCCAGTACCCCGCATACCTAAGCATTAGTACACACCTTCAGAGAGGGACCCATTCTTATCTCGTTCCCTCCCTGAAGCGAAACAATGCGATTCCCTCTTTCCCATATTTAGGGGTCCCGAGTGGAAACGTATCTTTATGTTTGTTGGACCTCCCTTAAAGCACCACGAGACAGGATTCCTTAAAACTTTTAAAAATAATATTTTTTTAAAATAATATTTGGTCATTATTACACCAATTGAACTAGCCCCTTGATTTTACATTTAAGACTTGTGTTAAGGGTACTAGTCAACGTGTATTTAAGAAATATATACTTATTATACATAGATTTATTTATTTATTTACATAAATACATATATAGCATTTTGATAAAACGTATCTATTTAATATGCTCATACCTTCAATTCCCGTGCTAGTGGGGACGTAAAAAAAATGCTAACTAGCTGCCGTTCTTCCCGGCATGTTGTAGAAGGCGACTAAGGAATAGGGGTAAATGGAATCTAATTGGCGATGGGATAGAAACTTGTCACCAATGTATCATTATGGCATCGCAATTCTAATGTTCATAAAATGTGACCTAGGAGATGTTGTGTCTCCGAGGTTCTGTCCACCTCGAAAGGAATTAAAGGACGTGAATGTATATGTATTACTTGTTAGTTTGATATGGATAAGTATGTTAATTAAAGCCGGGTTTTCATTATACAAGTCTTCACTTGTATGCAAGTGTACTTTGAGTATTTATATTTTCACCTTTTATTCAATGTAGATGGCAAACGTGAGTTAAGTCATATTTGCATGATGTAAACTGGACTTAACTGTCACTTTAGATAAGTTAGGAATATAAATTGGAATTCAACTAGTAACTTGTCAGCAATTAAAGTCTCATCCGATACTAATACCACGGCTAATACTAAGAATTAATTGTAAAGAGATATATTGTGTCCGAAATTCTATGTACCCCGAAAAGGATTGAAGTACTGAAATGTATTACGTTTTTATCAACTCTAAATAGAATAATTACGTGACAAATGGGTATTCGCGATCTCTGCCTACCTTTCTATATGGAATCAGGTGTGCTGTTTATGTATGTATCTAAATAAAAACCATTATCACTTTCCTTAACACGAAAATAATGTATTAATTTGTATTATTAGGCATGTTCAATATCTAATAATAGTTCGTACACTACATGGAGTAATTAATAAGAGGAGTGGGCCTTACGCAATATTTATATGGAAACTAGCGTGGCATTACGCAGGGTGAAACGAGGTACGCGGGATGGAGGGGGGATATTACAACCAATCAAAATACGCCATCGGCCAATCAAATTAGGTATCGTCTTTCTGCTACACATTTTTAGACTCCACACTAATTAAAACACGCCATTTGGCCTCCGCACCGCGTAACGGGAACCGCTCCTTACGCCGAGTCCTCTTTATATTTGGTTCGTGGTACACTACATATTTTACAAAATCCTACAGAACCATTCCCTTTTTATCCGCTTGCCTCCTTGTATTTTTCTTTATGAATAGCTGAGGACCCTCCGCCACCCTTTGAGCATTCAGTACAGGGTGCGATATCTTTTCAATTCGCCCATGATTTATAACAGTACGTGCTACGAATCGACTTGAAGATATACTGATACAGACTTAGATAAAAGACAAACGAACATTAACCTATAGACTTAACCCTAGCGGGGTAGTGAGAAGTTTAGGTTTCTATCTCCGTAATTGCGAAGGTAATATGGCCACCTCGAACCCACGTGTTGACTAAGTCAGTACTCAATGTGACACGTACACTTGAATCGTATAGAAGTAACTCTTGTTAGTCTTATATAAAAACACAGGTTTGTCTGCCTTAAAAAATAAATATATAATTCAATTCAATCCGAAACTTTGTTGGTTTGAAAAAATCAATTAAAACCAGCATCCTGTACATGACAGCTTAAAGAAAAACAGATTAAAAGCAGCAGCCGAAAGAAAAGCGCGACAGAAACAGACATACAAATAGCTATAGGTGTGAAGAGCACAACCGTATTCGCTCCTCGCGGCTTAGAAAAGGGTGAAATGCGATTTTAGTATAAATAAAGATTTACGAGATTTTTTCTTCACAAAGACTTTTATGATTATCATAAGGTTGGAAAAGAGTATATTTTTAGGGTTTATGGAACCCTGGTGTCTTTTGCTGGGTGTAAGAAGTCAGTAAGGGAATAGGGGTTTTAAAATATTTACTTATTTAGATAGAAATACTAGCAGGTCTTATATATATTCTTGGATTTGTTATACCTATTTTTTTGCCTGAAGGAAAAGAACTTTTCGATTCGATTTCGAAGACCTATACAAAATAGAATATAAAAAAGACAGAACTTATTAGTATAAAAACGTAGGAACAATTTCATCATGATTGTATTTGAAGAAGTGATATAAACAAAGTATTAACCAATTTTTTTGCTAATGCTATGGCGCTAGAAATCAAAATGTGACTGACGGATCGTGATCTCTCTTTGTATATGCCTGACATTGTATTAGAAACTTACTAGAATCTTCGACTTAGCGTTTAGCCACTTGCTAAGTGACCGCTATACAGCTAACCACCTGAACGCAAATCCTATGACGGCAGAGTTAAGAACTACTCTTTTCTACTGCTTTCCAGTCGCGTCATTGATTATATAATATTATGCTATTTAAGAATTTTATCGTCTATAATAAGTATATACTTCTTAAATATACAATTACTAGTACTCTTAACACAAGTCTTAAATTTTCTCACAAGAGGCTAGTTCAATAGCACATACATACAGATCACGCCCTATTCCTCCTAGAGATAGTCAGATTCCCCATGGGATAGTAAGAATTTACGAATCCTCTTCCCTATCCCGATCCTAACATACCACTTTTCTTACTCCCTTTTTCAATATGGCGTCTATCTGACTGTATAAAGTGTAAAGTCTTTTTATTCATGATTAATAATTAACGGGACTTATCGCGTAAATTTTTATATAATAACATTACCTTTATTAACCCTTGTTATTGATAAAAACGTTGCAGTGATGGTAGTCGGAGAAGAATCTGACAGAACACTGTGCTGGAGGCGAAGAAACATGAATCGTCAGTCTGGCCGTGACCATGGCTACTGCAACGTAGCCGAAACGTCGGGTTAATAAAGGTAATTTTATTATATATAACCTTACGCGATAAGTCCCGTTAATTATTAATCATGAGTATAAATCGCGAATTTCTTAAAACTATAGTCTTTTTATTATCATCTTATGCTACTACTCACACTAGGTATATTATCAGAGGAGCAGACTCCCTCACTAAGGAGCCTATCTCTGATCTCCCAGGCGAAGATAGAAGGGCATTCCCTCTTGTACTGGGCTATCTTGCTCACCACCTCGGCAGTGGCGACCCTGGGTTTCGAACCTCCGATCGCGCGAGGCCGGATCGAACCGGTTTCGTAGTATCTGTTGAATATAAAGGTAATTATAATAATATATAAGCATATGATAGCGGTAGTCGAGTGGGTAGGAGCTCTGTCTTCTTAAGAGAAAGCTCCTAGGTTTGAATCGAAATTTAAATATGTGTTTTTATTTACATATTTAAATTCGACGTAGCTCAGTTGTTTGGGGCTTGACTCTGTATCGAGGGTACAGGGTACAAATCTCGCTTGAGCATGTACCAATGGAAATGAAGTGTAACGGAAATTCTACGTACATTTTCGTAATAAAAATACATTTACGAAATGCATCAAATTATACGGTCAGGGAAAACATCTTGAGTAAAACTACCTGTTCCCCGAACAGGCAATAGATAGTACTTGTAAATGGCGACATGGCTTACTACCTGTCATATTGAGTACTGACTAACTGGTCAACACGTGGGTTCGAGGAGGCCATTGAATTACTACCTTCGCAATTGCTGAGATGGACACCTGAACCTCTGACTACTGCGCAAGGGTTAGTAGTCGTTAATGCATTTGTCTTTGAACTGTTCAGGCGACTAAGGGACTAAGGTTCATCCGTCAACAATGCTCCAAATGATAACTCCAATTTGTATTATCGTCTCCTATGTTCTGTCCACCACGAAAGGAATTAGAGGACGTGAATGTATATGAATGTATATGTATTTACATCTTACAGGTAAACCCTAATGTCATTCTTTTTCAATACTTTTATTGTTTGTAAAAAGCGAAGGAAACATGAAAGTAGAATCAATGACGTCGAAATGCGTTCACTGAAGCATATTAGAAGGGACATTGAATGATAAAATTAAGAATAATGTGATGAAAAAGGGATTACAGTTCGAAAGAAGATGTAGTGACTAAGTATGTATGTAATTTATGAGGAGGTGTATGAGTGTCAATGAAGCGAAACTGATCTGTCAGGATCGGAACAAATGGGGACCCGTGATCTCTGCCTACCCCTCTACAGGGACTCAAGTGTGATCTGTATATATGTATATACTAGCATGGCACAATACAACATTCTAGGACGTATATAGAAAATGAACTAATTACCTTTCTTGTTCAGCTTTTAAAATGATATGGTTTACATATATTGAATATATTAGGCCAGGGTCTATTATCGCTACCAAAATAAAAGCCATCGTGACTCAATATTAATCTCAATGTAAATAATATAAATGTACAAATAAAACGTTCTCTCCGATGTTATGTCCACCCCGAAAGGGAATAAAATACGTGAAGATATTTATGTACGCATAGGACTAAATTTAATCCATTTTTATATATTACAATATATGTACAAAAAAAACCAGTAAAAGCACAGATAATATAATACTATACAGATAAAAGTAAGTCCTTTTCTCAACAAAACTCTTTTTATAAAAATACCCCCCGGGAATCAAACCTGATACTCGAAGCAACGCGACACCCAATTTCCTTCACAACAGTTGTTTACTATATCAGGTAGATGAATATTAACTTACCATATTCATATACACTCGCTAACGGTGAGTAAACCTGCCTATCCTTCGGGATAGGTAATAGCCAGTGCCTGTATACAGTGATTCACTACCTATCACGTTGGGTGCTGTCTATCTAGTGAAACGCGGGCTTCGAATGACCCATACCTAACATGCCATCGAAATTTGGAGATAGACACTGAAGCCTCTAACTACACCGTCATAATAAAAAAGGGAGTGTGTATACACAAGTCGTGAAGCGTATGTAATGTTGTGCAAATTTAATTATGGCGAAAAGTAGAAAGCGACTAAGGGTACCCTAAAAAGCAACGGAACCTATTGGGCGATGAGCTAGCAACCAGTCATCAATGATATATGTCTGTGTAGAGATTATAGGAACCCTTTCTTACTGCCTTATATACACCTCAGTATACATACTCGTTATTATAATGTGTACCTACTTCTAAAGAATTTCCCTCGAATGTAAATTATATTGGCACTACATTTGATTTGTTTTTTTTACCTTAAAGTTAGTAAAATTGAAACGGTAAAACCACGAAATAATTAATTTAACAACAGTGCAAATAACAATTTCCCGAAAGAGACTGCCTTTTTATCCTTTTTCCAATATATTGTCTATCTAATTGTCATATGTTTTATTGGGCCAGTCCCTTCGTGACTGCCCTTCCACTTCACCTACATATATTCCTTTTGGCAATCTGCTATCATTCATCCGCATAACATGTCCAGACCATCGAAAACTGCCCTTTTTAATTTAAGTTATAACATCTTCTTTCAAACCGCAACCTTACCTTATCACTGTATTTTCTATTGATTGAGAATCTCTAACTCTACCAGAAATAGTCTAGTTACATAAGAATGTATGAGTATTTTTAATATTGTTGTTAGACTTAATAGTTTATATATAGCGATGAGCTAGCAATGTATCATATATATAAGTAACCCTCAACCACAATCACATCGAAAACAAGTCCTTTCATTTCTAACCTTTACCTTGCTTAGGTTCTAATACATTCACGTACTTTATTTCATTTTAGAGTAGACAGAACCTTAAAGATATATATAATATCATCTCAGAAACTTAACACAACTATCGAGGTCTTAATAGTATTGATATTGAATATTAGTGATAGGTAGGTTATCAGACCATCTTTCTAACAAACCTTTTACGAGGGGAGGTCAATAAGTTCGCGGAATGAGCGGGAAGGGGGTTGAAATTATACATGAAACTATTTTTCCTTTTCAATATATTCTCCCTTAACCTTAATACATTTTTCCGATCTCTCAAATAATTTATAAATACGATCGAAAAAAAATGATTTGTCTTGGCTATCAAAATAGGCCGAAATTGTGGACTTGACTTCTTCATCGTCGCCAAATTTTTTTCACGCAGCTCCTTTTTCATTTTTTGAAACAAATAATAGTCGCTGGGGGTTAAGTCTGGACTGTAGGGTGGGTGGTTTAATTGTTAGAATCCGCATCCGTGAATGGCAGCCGTCGCAACATGGCACGTGTGGACGGGTGCTTTGTCGTGCAAAAGGAGCACACCTTATGACAGCTTTCTTCTTCTTTTTTCCTTGATGGCTTCTTTCAATCTATCTAATAAAGAAGCGTAGTACTGTACTGTTATAGTCACACCACGATCTTTATAATCGATCAGCAAAATACCTTCTGTATCCCAAAAGACAGTCGCCATGATCTTTCCAGCTGATTGTGACACTTTAAACTTCTTTGGAGGAGGTGTGCCTTTTTTATGCCACTGCATTGATTCTTGCTTCGGCTCAGGTTCATAGTGGTGAACCCAGGTTTCATCACCAGTAACAATCCGGTCCATAACTTCGTCCTTATTCTCTCCACAGAGCTCCAAAAACTGGCGAGAACACTCGACACGCTCGCTTTTTTGAAGTGGCGTGAGCATTCTTGGAACCCATCTTGCACTGACCTTAGTCATCCCAAGTTGATGATGTAGGATATTTAAAATACTTGTTTCGGATACTCATACCATTCCTGCAAGCTGCTTCTTCTTTAACCAGGCATCTTCCAATATAAGTTTTTCGACTTTTGCGATGATTTCCGGTATGGTGGCCTCAATTGGTCGTCCGGAGCGGTGGTCATCCTCAATGGACTCTCTTCCTTGTTTGAAAGGTCTATGCCACTTGTAAACCATGGTTTTACCAGGGGCAGAGTCCGCATACACTGCTAACAGCTCTTGGAAAATCGTCTGAGCGCATTTTCCTTGCTTGGTGAGGAACTTAATAACGGCGCGGTGTTCAATTTTCTCCATACTCGCTGACTTCTTCCCGATTCACTTGTTTGCAGGTAAACAACTAAAAAGTTAATGGCCCGATTTGGTTCAAACTTGGTATATATACTTTTAATAAGGTGCTGAAATAGTTACTACCTGGACGAGTAAACCAACCCCCTACAACCCCTCCATTCCGCGAACTTATTGACCTCCCCTCGTATATCCTATAATAATATTTACATCATAAGCCGCATTAATCACTACATAGTATAAAACAAAGTCGCATATAACATATATAACATACATATCTTTGTCCCTATGTCCCTTTGTAAGCTAAAATCTTTGAAACTACGCAATGGATTTTGATGCGGTTTTTTTTAATAGATTGAGTGATTCAAGAGGAAGGTTTATATGTATAATAACATCCATTAAATAGTGGAGTAGGCTATATATTTTATACCCGTGCGAAGCCGGGGCGGGTCACTAGTGTTGAATATAAAGCATGTCATTTCAATAATATATTGGAATATGGACAATAAGTAAATTAGCAAATTTTAGATGCCAGTTTGAAAGGCAGCTAGTTAGCATTCTTTTGACGTCCCAGACTAGCACGGGAGCGTGTTTAACTTTGTGGTTTCTGACTATTTGCGGTGCGTATCCCTTACCTTCTGAATAGTTTTATTTACACTAGTTGTTGTAGTGTGGTTTGCCTGCATTCCTTTTAACCGCAGTATGGGTGATGAGATGTATGTATGAGGCATCATTTGTGTAATTTAATATGGAGTGGACAGAACTATGGGTTAACTAGTTTTTGGAATATGAATATGTGTTGTTATTTAGGAAGGTATTTTCTTCACACTACATACACCCGCCTTGAGAAGAATGTCTCCAATTTAATCTGAATAAGTTCTACGCGGACTACCCCGACAACTCTACTTTCCACTTTGGCTTTATGGATTCCTTTCGTAACCCTCCGTTCATTCATCCGCTCCATGTACCCAAACCACCTTAACATACCTTTCTCTATTTTCCTCACTACATCTTCTTTCATATGTATGTATATATAAGTGTATAAGAGGTGTATCAGTTTACAATTATGTTTAATGACCTCCGTGGCGCGATTGATTAATGACATGAACGCTAATCGTGAGATCTCGGGTTCGATTCTAAGTGGAGGCAGAGTTAAGAACTACGCTTTCTTCTGCTTTTCAGTCTGGTTCTTGCTTATATATACTATATATGTATTTATCTATATATAATAAGCATATATTCCTATATATATAAACGTTGAAAATAGTACCCTTAACACAAGTCTTAAATGAACTTACCAAGCTAGTTCAATAGGTGTAAGTGTCCTTATATTATTTAAACCTTTTTGCTGCGACAATAACATGCACAAGTTATACCCCCTAGTTTGTAAGTTTGATTTGTAAAATATTTGTATTTTTGTATGTTTTTGTGACTGTAAATAAATGCTTTATTATTATTATCATCTCACCTGCCCAATATCTTAGAGACGCAGCCATTGGAGACCTGCAAGATGCGACTGATGTCACAGGGCCTGGCTCCAGAGTGGGCTAGCTCCACAATCTTCTGCCTGGTGGAGTCAGGAAGAGGTCTGCCCCCTACAAACACCCCCCCTAGCTGGTTAACACCGCTGTGACCTGCACCACAACAGCTGCTTACAACACGCCCTGCTATTCTGGTTTGTGGCAACGGGGGTTAAGGGGTTGAGTTTGAAAAGGTTTTTGTAGGTGAGTTTCAAGGGTTTTTTTGTTTTTTTTTTGATTTAATTTAATTTTGTTTTGGATACAATATACTAGTATGCTGGTGGGTTGTCTTTTTATATTGATTGTGATTCTAGTAAAGAGTATTTTATATGAAATGTTTTTTTACCAATAGGTCATTGTTTTACAGAGTAGTGAAAGAAACTACGAATCAAGCAATATTACATAATTTTAACAATGATAATATTCTAATAATGCTCTGTGTAGCTCAGTTAATTACTTTTTGGTTAAGAAGTGCTTGAAAAGAATAATTATATCATGATATTGATTAAGGAATTTAAGTTAACGGAGAATTATTGTAGAGCTTTAATCATTTAAAATCCCTACATATTTCTCCAATTTAAGAATTATAGAAAAAACGTAAGTACAATTTAAATTTTGTGACAAGTACATAATTTTCATCGATTAGAAATAAGGAATTGGAATGACATATAAAATGAAAGTAAATAGAATGTTTACAGACATTTTTAAAATTTATCAGGCACACTGGAAAGTGAACCTTCGAACTACATCCTACATATTTTTATTAAATCAATTCTTTTTGAAAATCGTGCTTAAAATAAATATAAGTAATTTGGTAAAAATAATATTTAGATTCTTTATTTTAATGCAAATTTTGTCATTGTTTTATTATTCTATGTATTTGCGAAATTGAGTTAAGAAACATGTGAAAAATATTTTACATAACAGTAACATGCGAAAAAACTTTTTTTATTTAAAAATAATTTGCTTTATAGATTTCATATAAGCTCAAAATTTGATTAATTGAACTACTGGTTTTTCGGAAAATCGCTTACATAGAAGAAATAAAGAATCTAATGACTTTTATTAGTGAGAACATTTTTTGTTCATATTTTTATGCATGGTAAATTTAAAAAAATGAATTGATTGAATTATTCTGTCTGAGAAAACAAATTGATTTCTTTATTCAGTCCACAAAATTTATTTTTAGATAACAACAGTTAGTTAAAAAGGTTATTAAAAATAAATGGTTTTATTTTAATTAATCTTTAGCAGGTCGTGTTGTTAGTTGTATATTCCCCAATAGTAATAACTAATAATTACCTTAACATATACATAGATATACATGCATCACGGCTCCAATTCCTTATGGATATAGCAGTGGAATGGAAACAGTAGGTTTCAAGTTCAATTCCGATTAATTATACAGATATGCTTTTTTATACCTAACTATCACGTAAAGGGTTACAGTCATGATGCATATATAAAATAACTATAATTCAAGAATAGTCAATAAAAGCTTGTAATAGGTAATAGTCAGCGCCTGTATACGATGACACAAATAGACCACTTAGTAGGAATAATCTATGAGCTTCCAGTGACAAAATACTTCAATGGTTGTCATCTAAATAAGTATCTGGGTACCCCAAAAGGGATTACTAGTCGTATCGTGACTAATTCTTAGATTTTTTTCGTAACGAACTATATTTTTTACGTATATGATCCTCAAACAGGTGAATCGAATATAAAACTCCAAACTAATAAGTTAACCCTCGAAGATTATGTAATGAAACAACATTCCCTGTCCCGAACTATGTAGTCTGGGACGAAAACATAATGCTAACTAGCAGTCTTTCTTATTAAGAATTTCCATATACTTGTTTGAGGATCGTATAAGTATATACAATAAATGCAGGTATTAATTCCGTAGGTATTAATTTAAGTATCTAAGTCAATTAAGTTTGGTCTTAAACACAATAAAGACATCTTTAGTGGCGATATAGTAGCATAAATAAATAAAAATATTTACCTAGATGGACACGCGATAATCTTTGCACTGTGGTACGAAAAGTTATAGACCCAAGTTATAAGATGCCAAAAAGATAATTAACGAGTAAAGATGCGTTGTTTATTTTGATACGTGAAACCCAAGTGCGCTCGTCCAGTAATCCATAAAGCCAACATACAAAATGCCATTGTGAAAAAATTAATGACACTTACATTAGAATTCACGAAATACTCCTTAATTCATATTTAATGATATAATTTACCGTACCCTAGCACGTAATTATTAATATAGAGTATTTGTAAAATAATTACTTGGAGTAAAGAGAAGTAGGTATAGTTATCTGTATTAAAATACACGAACCCACAACATGTTATATTAAATATGCTCATTTTAAGCCACTATATCGCCACTGTACCCCTAAATAGCAAAAAGCTCTGACTACGGTGAGGGAAAACACCGTGAGTAAACCTTGTTACCCGAACAGGTAATGTTCAGTGCTTGTAAGTAAATATTGACCACCTGTTTCTTAATAAAATTAACACATACATTCGAGGTGGCCATATAATTAGTACCTCTATAATTGCCTATCCTTTGACTACCCCGCAAGGGTTATGGTCATTATAACCGTTTTTAGAAAATCGCGTTGTTTTTTCATTTTACAAGAAAACGGGACTTATTGCGTATATTTTATAATCATAAAACTCGTTAAGGTGACGTGCATGTATTTAATAAATAAAGTATTGTTTCAGCCAAATTACAATAGCCATATTCTGTTAACAAGTTAAGTGTTTAATTAATTTCTTAATTTTACAAAATATATGATAGACCTTACAGGGTTACCTTAAGCGTCTAGATAAAACTATTAACAATTCATCCACTAAATTTATGTTTTTGAAAAACAGAAGAGCCTGTATGATTTTAATGCGTGTAAGTGAAACAAGGGAATTTATCCCGTTAGAATTGCAGACGTGTATATATGTATGTATTAATTGCACATTGAACCAGTATGGCTTATAAATTTATAATTAATAGTCACTGAGACACTATTGTGTATTTTAGACTTTATAACAACTATAGGGTTATTTATAGTCATTTTATACTTATAGTTTAAGAGATTCGCGATTTACACTCATGATTAATAACAATCGGGACTTATCGCGTAAGTTTTTATATAATTAAGTTACCTTTATAACCCTCTGCCCGTGACCATGGCTGCTGCAACGTAGCCGAAACGTCGGGTTAATAAAGGTAACTTTATTATATAAAAACTTACGCGATAAGTCCCGTTTGTTATTAATCATGAGTATAAATCGCGAATCTCTTAAAACTATAAGTATAAAATGAGTTACTAAATAACCCTACTGTTGTTGTATAGTCTTAGATACACAATAGTGTCTAGTATCTCTAAGGTGACTATATACGACTACCTTTGTGTATTTTAGACTATACAACAACAGTACGTTTATGGTTTAAACTATTATTTAAGCTACCTAAATAAATATATTCAAATATATTTATTTAGGTACACATCCACACGTACACACACTCACACACACACACACACCACACATAACCTTTGCTTTTGTACTTGAATTGTATCTTAGTTAGATTTTGTATATTTTTGTTAATTTATAGTTTCTTCTCAAAAATATTAATATTAAGGAAGAGCGATGTCCCTCAACACAGACTTTTTTAAGTTTAAAGAGGGACATCGGTACTTTGTCACATTTAACAATGTATTTAAGAGAAAATAAACATTTTATTTTATTTATTTTATTAAATATACGCTCTAAGTCCCGCTTCCTCGCAGTCGTCATTACCTTTACCTTTGTGGGCGATGTCGTCCATCCGGTCGAGGACCCCGTCAGGCGGCCACGGGGCCATGGGGGCCAACTGCTGCGAGGGCAGCATGGGGTACACCCCGTACTCTTCTATCTTGGAGGCCTAGAAGAAGAGAAACGAAGTAAGAGGTAGTGAAAGGAAGAAAGTGTATGTTTGTGAAATATATAATTTTTATTTACAACATTAAAACTATTTACTAAATTATTTATAAATAAAAAATATTTCAATCAATCTATCAGCCTGTATTAGTCCACTGCTGGACGTAGGCCTCCCCAAGGTAACGCTACAAAACACGATCACTCGTGGCCCTCAGCCTACTACCAGCGACCTTTTTCAGGTCATCAGTCCATCTGGCAGGGGGACGTCCTACACTACGTTTACCGAGACGCGGTCGCCATTCGAGAACCGCTTTGCTCCAACGGTCGTCGGTTCTGCGATAGACGTGACTGTATATGAAGAATGTATATGTATGTGAAATTATATTTCACTGCATCAAAGTTTTTTGTTTGTGTCAATGTGCAATGAGTAAAGTATATAATGTAATGAGTAAAGTATATAAAGTGTATAAGTATATAATGTAGTGCAGTGAGTAAAGTATTTTCATTCTTTCTTTCTTTTATATTTTCGATGTTCAATAAATTAGATTCATTAATATGTATAAACACTTTAACGGCTATATGCTAGTCACTAAGACTTCAAACTTCTTATACATCTTAGGTTCAAATACCGGCTCTGGAATGAACCAAAGTATTGAATAATTTGTTTTTCATTTACATATATAATTTACAGCCGCTAACAGTGAGGGAAAACATTCGTCAGGAAACCTGCCTATCTCTCGGGATAGGTAATAGCTAGTTCCTGTATACGGCGATACGGTTCACTACTTATCAATGAAAGTATTAATTTATGACGTTAGAAGTATCTATAACTACCAAGTATTTATAAGGAGGTGTATGAGTGTCAATGAAGAGAAAAAGATTCGTCAGGATCGGGACAGATGGACGTCCGTCTCTGCCTACCCCTCTACAGGGAAAAGGGCTTGATGTGTATGTGTGTATTTATTTACTAAATTTACGAATTCGATTATCGAAATCACGTGACTAGGTAAGTGCTTCTGTCAATTACTAATGGGGTTGTTATGGCATTGAAATTGAATATGGAAAATTACTACATACTTAGTATAAAATAAAGTCGCTTTCTCTGTCCCTATGTCCTTTTATATAGGGATAGGACAGAGAAAGCGACTTTGCGATAGAGTGATTCAAGAGGAAGGTTTATACGTATAATAACATCCATTAAATAGCCAGAAGTGCGAAGCCGGAGCGGGTCGCTAATAATTGTAGAATTGTATAACTAATAAAACCAAAATATAACTAAACGTACACCAAAAGTTAGTTTTGGGTTGGGACTGTATTATTTTGGTGTACAATCCAGTATTACTATGAGATAGTCCTTTAAATACTACCCATTCTATATTGGTTGGTCGCACTAACCATTCCATAGAGTATACAATAAGAAAAATATTTTATCAAAGACGAGTAGATTTATAGGTAGTTTAAAACACCCTTTTCAAGCTCTGTTTTAATATATTGTTTATGTAACTATAACAACCGAATGTGAATGAGGGATTTCTAGTAAATACGTTAACACGAGGTTACCATAGAGTCACAAACTCTGTGGAGACATGAGTCTTTGCCTACTATATAGGGGATAAAAGTCGTGAAGTGTATGTACGAGTATGTGAAATATGTATGTGAAAAAGCTGTTATCAAGGAGCCCAATATGACATATGACAGTCATATAGACGTCATATTAAAAAAAGGTGACGTTAGGAGTACCTATAACCGCCGAGTGTGTATGAGGAGGTGTATAAGTGTCAATGAAGTGAAAGTGGTTAGTAGTGGGGACAGATAGGGATCCGTGATTTCAGCCTACCCCTCTACAGGCGATAACATACATATAGTTAATCTAGAATATAAATTCAATGCCTAATGATTACCTGCCTTTCTACTATAGTAACTACGAGGTGACTAAGGGACTAGAGGTCAATGAAGTATATTGGGTGATGGTCTGGTAAACAGTGTACATTGTAAAATTGTGTTCTAAAATATAATCTTCGATGTTCTGTCTAGCCCAAAGAAAACGAGGAACGTGAAGATATAGATTAATAGAATAATAATATTAGATGGAAATTGGTTAGAATAGTCAATAAAATAAATGACTATTAGGTGATGTTTCATGTAAGCTCTATTCAATATTTTTTTAGAGGAATATGTATGTAAATTTATATTAATTCTTACCTTTTTACGTGTCCAGTAAAAGTACTAAATAAATTGTTTAATAAACTATGAATCAATTTATTATTAAAACATCACGTTTAGTCCAAAAAGGTTCACAAACTCTTTGGTCCCGGCCGAAAACGAAAGCTCTACGCCTCAGCGGAACTTTAAAAACTAAAACTGTCAAACACAATTAAAAATTGAATTGAACATGTCATAAAAACACAACACGTAAAGTGCAAACACAATTAAGTTATAAATAATAAAAAGTTAAGTTAAAAACACAATTAACATTTGCTCTATGTGCATACTACGTTAGGTTTGATCACAAACTGTTAACAAAAACAGCTTATCACATATAATATAATAAGGCGGGGCTTGTTAGACCGAGACAGGTATACGGCGGGATTTATCCTCCCTTTAAACACCATGAGAAAGAATAAGATAGGCATATATTTGTAAGCGAGGGTTGGTTTAGTAAACGCCTTTTTAAGGAGGGAGGTAGTTGACTAGTTATTTCACAGGTTTTGCTTGGAAATAAAATATAACTGTTTTCTGATATGACGTTCTGTTTTATATTACATACATATACATTCACGTCCTTTAATCCCTTTCGGGGTGGACAGAACCTTGAAGACCATATAATATATAACTGCCAAGCTTACTTTATCTATCTATTGGAGATGTGATAACATTGTAATGGTGCATTGATGGTTGGTATTCCACCGACCAATATATTCAATTAACCCCTAGTCCCTTAGTCGCCTTCAATGATATGGCAGGAAGAACGGCAGCTAGTTAGCATTATATTTAATTCTAGTTAGCACAGGATTATATACGGGACACTTACTACTTACATTTGTCATCCCTGCGGGGTATTTAAAGGTTTAACAATATAAAGTAGTTAGTGATTTGTAACATAATATACGCTTCACGCCTTGTGTATACACACTCCCTTTTTTATTATGGCGGGGTAGTCAGAGGCTTGATTGCCCATCTCCGAAATTTCGAAGGCATGTTAGGTATGGGTCATTCGAAACCCGCGTATCACTAGACAGACAGCACCCAACGTGATAGGTAGTGAACCGTATCGCCGTATATAGGCACTGACTATTACCTATCCTGAGGGATAGGCAGGTTTCTTCACGATGTTTTCCCTCACCGTTAGTGATTTGTGTTACCATATATTATGTTGATTGATATTTTAATAGACATTCTTCTCAAGGGTGTACGTAGTGTGAAGAACAGAAGAGCATGTATGAGAAGGTTAATGGGTGTGAGTGAAGCAAACGATTTGTCACCCGTTCCAGGTGGCATAGTCTCTGCCTATTCCGTTTGGGACGTAGAGGCGTGAATATATGCATGTATATAATTTAATAGTTATAGCACAGACAATATAATACTACAGTATATATACGGTTATAGTAATTTGGATTTAGTGAAGCCATTAACCAAATAATAATAATATTTGGACATTATTACACCATTTGAACTAGCCTTGGTAAGTACATTTAAGACTTGTGTTAAGGGTACTAGTCAATGTATATTTTACAAATATATACATATGATACATAGATAAATACATATATAGCATATATAATCAACGATTAGACTGGAAAGCAGTAGAGAAGCGTAGTTCTTAACTCTGCCTTCACCGGGAATCGAACCCGGGACCCCACGATTAGCGTTCAGGTGTCTAACCGATCGCGCCACGGAGATCGTCCTTGATGACAGCTACTTTGCATTTTATTATAAGAAATTATGATACATAACTAATTAATATAACTTATAATATAATATTTTGTATTACACAATGTTTTAGTACATGTACATACATATATACATCACGCCTGTTTAACCGTAGAGGGATAGACAGAGATCACGGATCCCAATATGTCCCGATCTTGACAAACCACTTTCCCTTCATTGACACTCATACACACTCGGCGGTTATAAGTTCTAACGTCACTCTTTTTCAAAATAATAAAACTTTCATATAATAAATGTTTCGTATAAATAAATTAAGATTCATTTGAATAAGTACTTATAATCCAGTGCTGATCTGGGACGTAAAAAGAATGCCAACTAGGTACCGTTCTTCACGACATGAAGTAGTCAGTGACTAAGGGACTAGGGGTAGATGAAATGTATTCTACGATGTACTAGTAACTAGTCACCAATATTCGAGCTAAGAAGTGACCTAGGAGTATCTTAGAGGTTCTGTCCACCCCGAAAGGGATTAAAGGACGTGCAAGTATATGTATGTATTTATTATCACGGATACCTAGTAATTTTATCAATTAAGTATTAAAATTCAGTGCCTGTATACGGCGATACGGTTCACTATCTATCACGTGGGGTGCTGTCTATCTAGTGATACGCGGGCTTTGAGTGGCTTATTCCTAAGATACTGGCTACCCCGCCATAATAAAAAGGGAGTGTGTATACACAAGTCGTGAAGCGTACGTAGGTTTTCAATTAATGTGTGGTAATATTAACCACTTGAACACTATTTGTGTTATGGGTTCGATTTTTAATAGGTAGTTTAATTTATTAGTTTTGTACATACATACATTCACATCACGCCTGATTCCCTGTAGAGGGAATCAGAGATCACGGATCTCAATCTGTCCCGATCCTGACAGACCACTATCGCTTCATCGACATTCATACATCTTCTCATACACTCTCGGCGGTTATAGGTACTCCTAACATCACCCTTTTTCAATATAGCGTCTATCTGACTGTTACATGTCTTATTAGGCCGGCCCCTACGTAACCGCCCTTCCACTTTCTCTCATATATATTCATTAGATATTTAGTATTCTAGAGAATTTTTAATAAAAATCCGATATATTATTGTATTTGACTGTATTGTTATCTTTAAATTATTTCGTTTTAACATTAAAAACTGAGTAATTAATATTATTGGTCTTATGCAGAGATTTTTTTTACGAAGTCCCATTAGTTTTATTAATTTAATTTGATTTATTTTAATAATTAGTGTATATCAATGACATATTTTTTATAAAAAAGGTTTTTTTTGAATTTCAATAAGTGATTTTATGATCCTTATATTGAATAAAAAGATTTTCATTTCAATTTCATTTCACTTCATTCCTGGGACGTAAAAAGAATTACTAATTGAGCCTGCGTTCTTTCCGGTATAGGAGGCGACTAAGGGACATGGGTTAATGGTTTACTGGGAGATGGACTAACAACCGGTCACCAATGTTTCATACAACACTACACGAAACCTTATATTCAAGCTAAAAGTGAATAGGAGATATTATCGGTTCGGGGGTCCTATCCACCCCGAAAGGGATTAAGGTCATGTATGTTTGTATGTATTTAGAGTTATGATATTATATATTTTGTGATTTAAGTGGAGGCTAATTTTAGATTAACATTACGGTGAGGGAAAACGTGAGGAAACCTACCTTTTCCCCGAACAATTCAGTGCTTGTAAATGGCGACATGTATTGTCACCAGTCACAATGAGAGCAGAATATCTGGTCACACGTGGGTTCGAGGTGGCCATAGAATTACGTGACGACCTCCGTGGCGCGGTCGGTTTGATGCCTGAACGCTAATCGTGAGGTCCCGGGTTCGATTCCCGGTGGAGGCAGTGTTAAGAACAACGCTTTTCTTCCGCTTTCTAGTCTGGTTGTGGATTATATATGCTATATATGTATTTATCTATATATAATATGTATACATATCTTAAATATATGTTGACTAGTACCCTTAACACAAGTCTTAAATGTACTTACTAAGGGGCTAGTTCAATTGGTGTAATAATATGTAATAAATGTCCAAAAAAATATTATTAATTACTACTTTTGCAATTGCCTAGATGGATACCTGAAGCTCCAACTACCCTTCAAGGGTTAATGGTCGTGAACGCGTTTGTTTGTTTTATTTTGTTTTTTCTGCTTTTCAGTTGATATATCAGGTTAGGTTTGTGAGTACAGCAAAGGTTTGGGTTGGGCTTGTATTATTTTGGTGTACAATTCAGTATTTTTGTTGTGCATTTTCGTATTTTTTGATGTTCGTTTAAATATTACTTACCTTTAATAATGATCTATCTATTTAGTTTATGTTTTTTACTATTGGTATATTTATCATGGTTTATGTTGTATGCATTGATGTAAAATTATATGAATTGCCATGAAGTCTGCTTACTATTTACGAAAAGAATATCTATATTAAGTTACATAGACTACTGACTAGGGATGTTTGATATTTATAGGTTGTTGGGATAGCAGTCTGCTCCTAATAATTTAAATTAATGTTGTTGCAACCTTATAAGAGTAATGCTAAAGCTGATCTAAGAATATATCATAATAATAATAATATAACATAAGTGTCGGAAGTATTTATGTAAAAGCGACATCTATATTTTTAACCAATAACACAACGTGTTAAGTTTAGAGCTTTATAAGAAGTGAGCTTTCTGTGTTAGTTTAGCAGCCCTCCTATAGATGGCAGGATAATTGTTTTCTCTTGATATTGTATAGATGGTGTTTAAATATTTCATTGGAATTTGAAAGTTGAATTGAATAAAACCAGCTGCCTTCTAGTCATTTATAAGAAATGTATTTAGGGTATGGGGTTTCTTTTAATAATGAAATTTTGCGATATATGCACATACCTACTACACGCGTTCATTATAAGCCAAAAAAACTTATTAATCAAATTATATTTGTGTAAAAGCTGACACCGTTCACAATAGTACTTGAAAACGCTTTAATTATTTTTCCGATTTCGAGTCTCCAGTCAAATTCAGAAGTCATATGCATGGTTGATAGTGGACACTTAACCTCTGACTACTGCAAGGGATAATGGGAATGAATTTTTATGAAACTGTTTGTATGTAAGCATGTATATGATGAGTGTCAATGAAGCGAAAGTGGTCCGTCAGAATCGGGGCAAATGGTGATCCGTGATCTCTGCCTACCCCTCTACAGGGAATCAGGCGTGATGTGAATGTATGTATATGATGTAATTAATGTAACTAGAGAAAACTTAAGGTGGTTTGGACACATGGAGCGGATGAATGAAAGGATGGTTACAAAAGGAATCTATAAAGCCAAAGTGGAAGGTAGAGTTGGACGGGGTAAACCGCGTAGAACGTATACAGATCAAATTGAGACATTCATTTCAAGGTGAGTGTACTGTTATAGATTAAAATAATAAGTAAGTTTTGCTCGCGTAAGCCTCCTCATACCGCGTCGTTTTAAGTGCTGACTTTGCAGCCAACGTTTCATTATTAGTATCGTGCGTTCATATCGGAGTTCTCTTCCAACCATCAAATGGTTAAGACGGTTCGCTAACAATACCTTGTATTCGGCTTAGGGAAAATAAAAAGTGTTTTTTTTAAAAAGGCATTTTATTTCGTCCGCACAACATTGGTGGCAGCGGTGGGATACCGTTCTTGAGGCATATCGTATATATGCCCACCGGTATTCCGAACAAAGCGCGAACGAAATTCGGTGTGCTTGTAAGCCGTGAGGAGCCGTACCTCACGCCAGTGCCGTACTTCCCGAGGAAGCTCGTCAGTCGTGACACAGGCCGTGTCACGCCAGCCCTCGACCAGCCGAGCGTAGCAGCCGTCGCAGACGTCGTTGCAGATAGAGATCTGCAACCCCGAGAACCGACGTCGTCCTCTGCTGTCCAGCAGAAACCCAGTAACAACATCAGGACTAAAGTGATGCAGTTTCTACTGTAAGTGAATCTTTTCTTATTTTGTGGGAGAGCGAAGAACACCTAAACATCTTTAAAGAGGATTTTCTACTGAGATTTTATATTTTATCGTTACTTTTTTAGTTTTTTTAGTTTTTGTGACTAGCTTTGATTTAAACCATTTTTTAAAAATGGCTCCTAAAAAGGACATAAAGAATGATGAGTTCACAGACGCAGAGGAAGTCGAGACAAAGAAGTTGTCTCTCAACCTCCTTACTAAATTTATAAAACCCTATAATGGGGATAGGGCGTCTCTTCCCGCGTTTCTCACAAATTGTGAGAACGCCATCGAACTGGCAGAAGATAGCCAGTTGAGCTTCTTATGCAAATACATAATTTCACAATTAGAGGGAAAAGCTCAGTTAGCTTGCTCCCTACGGAGATTCGACAAATGGTCGGATTTAAAGAATTTTCTTAAAACAAATTTCGGGGAGAAAAAGCACTCCACCCACTTACTTCTAGAACTTCAGAACTGTAAACAGTTCTCGACCGAAGAGGTCATTCAATTCTCGTTGCGGATAGAGGCTTGCCTAACAAGACTCCTATCCGACATTCAATTTTCAGGATGTTCGGAGGCCGAGAAGCCTGGCAGAATAGCTGCCATGGAGGATCTGGCACTCAACACCTTCCTCCTAGGGTTAAACCCTAATTTTTCTCATATAGTCCGATGTAGAAACCCCAATACGTTGAGTGAGGCTATCACTCACGCTATTGAAGAGGAAAAGCTCTTCAACCTCACGAAGGTATCGAGACCTTCAAAGGTATGCGACCGTTGCAAAAGGCAAGGGCATACTTCCAATGAATGCTTTAAGCATAAATCCAAATTTTACCCTATTAATTTTCAATCCAATTACAGGGCTAATAATTCTAGGCCTAATAACTATTCTTACAATAATCCTAATTCTTATAACAATAATTCTAATGCTAATACCAAATTTTGTAAGTATTGTAAGAATCCGGGGCATACGATACAAGAATGCCGAAAGTTGGAGTTTAAGAATAAGTCTAATCCCCAACAAGCACAGCGAGCACCTTATCAGGTGAAACCTGAGCCTCGCGTGTCTGCACCCGTACAACACGTTGTATGCAAGTCCGCCACAGAGCAGACTTTAAATTAGATGACGCTCCTGTTGTGTGTCGCCCGGGGGCGTATACAGAACTAAAGGACACACTTAAAGATGATCCTAATTTTTCTAATTTCTCTGATTTTTCTAATTTCTCTGATTTTTCTAAGTTCTCTGATTTTTCTAATTTTTCATCTCAACCAAAGTTGTTGAGTTCGTCCCAGTCACAAGACTTGAGACAACCCTCTGAGTTCACTGAGTTTATTACATCTCAACCCCAGCAGTTGAGTTTCGATTCTAAATTGAATCAATTTTCTAAGTTTAACACTTATAATGACGTCAAGTCTAAACCTGTTAAGGAGCCTGTGGTTTGTACAGATGCTCCGAAGGTCATTCATTCTGTTCCTATTTTTGAAACGAAAAGTTTGTTACGTATTTCTTTACCACATTTATATATTAATGCACCGCAACATTGTTCCGCACCTTTGTGCTTTTTAATTGACACCGGCGCTTCCGTAAGCGTCATGAAAATTACATGTTTCGATACTTTACCGAAACTTTCTAAGGAGATCATTAAATTGAAAGGTATCAATGACTCTGAATCCTTTTGCGAGACTCTTGGCTCGTTTAATTTAAATTTTTGCATACAGAATAGTAATTATTCTTTTAAATTTCACGTCATAAACGATGATATTAACCTTAATTATGATGGCATGATAGGGTCAGATTTTATGAGATTTTTCAATTGCACACTTGATTTTAATTCAAGTGAAATGAATTTACATGGTCATATTTTTAAAATAAAGTACACGCAACCTACATACATTATTCCCGCACGTTCAGAAGCCGTGATAGAATGTAACTTAACTAATGCTGACAAAGATTTACAACGGCTATTTCCACGAAACGAAGGGCTGATACTCGATCACAGGATTTGTGATGGTGTTTACGTATCAAATTGCATCGCCACTATTAAACAAAACAAGCGTGTGAACGTCTCAATTTTGAATACCACTGAAACACCAGTAAAGGTAGATAATTATTCCGTGTACTTAAGTCCTATTGATTACGATAATTTTTCATTTCCGATAAATAATACTTACATTTATTCCAACCTTTCTCGTAGAGAGAAAGTATTAAAACTCGTTCGTCATGAGCATCTTAATCCAGAAGAGAAGAAGGCTCTTTTGGATTGCTGCGCAGATTACGCTGACATATTTCATCTCGAAGGCGAACCATTGACACACACTCATGCATTGAAACATAACATTAACACGGGAGACGCGGCTCCCATCCACGTCAAATCATATAGATTTCCGGAATGCCACAAGGAGGAAGTTGATAAACAAATCAACTCCATGTTAGAACAAGGCATAATTCAAAATTCAATCTCCCCATGGTCCGCCCCTGTGTGGATCGTTCCTAAGAAGGCAGATGCCTCTGGGAAAAAGAAATGGCGTATAGTCATTGACTATCGCAAACTCAATGACGTAACAGTGGCCGAAATCTTCCCAATTCCATTGATTAGTGATATTTTGGATCAATTAGGCAAAGCTAAATATTTTTCCACACTTGACCTTGCTTCCGGTTTTCACCAAGTATTAGTCGATCCTTCAGATATTCAGAAAACCGCTTTTACAATTGTTAATACTAATGCTTCAACAGGGCACTACGAATTTACACGAATGCCTTTCGGACTTAGGAATAGTCCGCACACATTCCAACGTCTTATGACGATGGTTCTTACGGGATTACAAGGATTACATTGCTATGTTTATTTAGATGACTGTATAGTCTATTCATATGACCTCCCTAGTCATATGGAAAAATTACGTTTAATTTTTGATCGTTTTCGTAAATTTAACCTCAAGTTACAACCCGACAAGTGCGAGTTTTTACGTCGTGAAGTTTCTTATTTAGGACATGTCATAACCGACCAAGGGGTCCAACCAAACCCAGATAAGGTGAAGACTATTACCAATTTTCCGATTCCACGTAATGTTAAAGATATAAAGTCATTTTTAGGACTAGTTGGTTATTATCGTAGATTTATTCCAAATTTCTCCCAGATTACGAAACCTCTTACTAGTTTACTAAAGAAAAACATTACTTTCGTTTGGAATCCTGAACAGGACCAAGCATTTAATTTATTAAAGGAAAAACTAACTACTGCACCTTTATTGCAGTATCCTAATTTTGAACAATCTTTTATTTTAACTACGGATGCTTCTAATTACGCCATAGGCGCTATCTTATCTCAAGGCGATATCGGCAAAGATAAGCCCATCGCTTACGCATCCCGAACCTTAAACAAGGCGGAATGCAATTATTCCACTACGGAACGCGAAATGTTAGCTATTATTTTTGGCGTTAAATCCTTTAGACCATATCTTTATGGTCGAAAGTTCACCATAGTTACCGATCATCAACCCTTAAGGTATATTTTTAATGTTAAAGATCCAAGTTCACGCCTTATTCGATGGCGTTTGAAGCTCGAAGAATACGAGTACGAGATTGTTTATAAACAAGGCAGACTGAATTCAAATGCTGACGCATTATCTAGATATCCTATTCACGTTACGACACGTTCGAATCGTAATCAGGACACGAGTCCTTACTCTGAATCTTATGAAACATATTTCAAATATCAATTTACTAACACTTTAACTACACTTAATACACAAATTGAGGAACACTCACAGAGTATTCATACTACTAAATTCGATTTCATTGCTATACCTACTTCTCTAGATTTTGACGAGAGTATGCCAAATGTTAACCAAATTTTATCCAATTTATCTAACTCTGAATCTTTACTTAATAATGAACGTGAACCTTTTACTATTCTACCTTATGTAGATGGTAATAAAACTTATTTCTTTTTATTTACAAAGACTCATCATTTCGAGGAGAGCAATTATAAAACTATTTTTAATTTACTAATGAATTTACGAGATCTTATTTTAACAAATAACCCTTCTCTTACTGATCTCGCTATCACTGACTTTATTGAACCTTTTTCTAAGTTCGTTTATACTAAAGTACATAATATGATACGTTACATATTTCATAACACTAAAGTTAAGATACATATATACAAAAACAGTTTAAGATATCCTACTCCTGCGGAAGTACCGCAGATATTAAAGGACAATCATGATTCTCCAATTGCCGGACACCCAGGTGTCAAACGTATGTTAAATAGAATTAAAGAATCTTTTTATTGGAAATCTATGTCAACCGACATAGAAAATTATGTTAAAAACTGTAAGCTCTGTCAGGTCAATAAACCTTACAGACATAAGAATAAATCACCTATGATTATTACTACTACGAGCACAAAACCCTTTGAACGACTAGCACTTGATGTAGTCGGACCTTTACCGAATTCCGGTAATCAACAGTTTAAGTATATGCTTACAATGCAAGATGACCTAACTAAATTTACATGCGCTTATCCCATGGTATGTGCAACAAGCGAAGAAATTGCTTCTAATTTAATACATTTCATGTCACTTTTCGGTTTCCCAAAGACAATTTTGACAGACTTAGGTACATGTTTTACATCAGAATTATTTCAACATGTAACCAAAATTTGTAAGATTAAGAATCTTTTTACCACTCCGTATCATCCACAAACAAATGGCGCGTTAGAACGTAGTCATTCCACTCTAAAAGAGTATCTAAAATCTTATGTTAATGAGAATCAAAATGATTGGCATAAATTCTTATTTACAGCTATTTTAGCTTATAACACTACTCCACACAGCACTACTCAGTTCACACCTTATGAACTCTTATACGGTTATAAACCATCTATACCATCTTCATTATACGATTCTGGTTCGGATAACACTTATCCAGAATATATTAAGTATTTACAGTATCGCATGAAGTATTGTCGCGATAAGGCAATACAAAATATTAATAATAGTAAGGAAAATTCCAAAGCCTGTTATGATAGATCCACACGTCGGATCGAATATAAATCGGGAGAATTAGTTTACTTGAAATGTCATCATAAACAAGGTAAATCCCTTGCGCCTGTTTGGAAAGGCCCTTATAAGATTATCAAAGTTTTTAACAATAACCATAACGTTATTTTAGCTATTGGACGTAAACACGTGAAATATCATTTTGACCAAATTAAACCTGCCAATTGTTCGCCGCATTAATTCTAAAATATTTTAATTAAGTTGATATATACTATAAGTAAGTACAAACTATCTTCTATTCTCTATCTTTCCAGATTCTTATTTCTTCTGGGCAATACGTTTGCCGAAAATGTTATAATAAATCCGGTTATTCATAGTCCCGGAATCCATTTTGAACCATATACACGAATTAGATTTCACAACGATTTTTGGAAAATTATAACATTTATTGACACGGTCTCTTTTGAACCCCATTTGGACAATATTGAGCAAATTTTGTATAAAACTTACGATTTATGCGTTAAAGCGAATGTTAGTAATTTTATTGAATGCAAGGATATATTAAGTCCCATTAAGATTTTGCTAAAATCTAACTATCAAAAATGTAACTCTTTGTCGCACATAATGTCGACTAATTCCCCAATTAGGGTAAGACGTTCCCTCGAATTCGGAGGCGAAGTACTTAAATTCTTTTTTGGAACATTAGATGCAGACGATGCGCGCAAATATGATGCCGCATTGGAAAACACTCAGAAAACTGAGACTGAAATCTTTCACTTAATGAAAGACAATATTCAAGTAGTTAAATCTACAATTAATAATTTTAATTCTACTATTTACAAGTTGAATAAAAACGAAATTAAATTAAATGCTCAATTAAATCAAATTAACGAAATTTTGTCCCAAACAACTAAAAATAATGATCAATTATTATATATGTCTCGTATAAACAGTCTCCTGAATATTGTAGAGGCTTCTCTATTCACTATTTCTAACCTCTTGGACACTACTCTGAATTCTATTCTCTTTTCTAAGTCTAATATTCTACACCCTTCTATCATAAGTCCTTCTAGTTTATATTTAGAACTATCTAAGCATAGTAATTTACTGAATAGTCGTCTCGATTTCCCTGTCGTTTTGAATATCGATAATATACATAACTTAATGGATATCTCAAAGCTGGTCTCCTATTTTTATAATAAGAAAATTGTATTTGTTTTACAAATTCCATTAGTTTATCCAGAATTATATACTGTGTATAAGAATATACCTTTACCAATTCCTCATGATCAAAATAAACCAAATACCTTTTCTTTGGTTCAACCTTCTAAATCTTATATAGCATTAACAGAGGATAGACTGCAATACGCATTATTAGATAATTTACAAGATTGTCAAAAGATTTATAGTAATTATTCTATTTGTCCTCAATTAAATTCTTATTCTACTATTAACAACCCTTGTTGTGAAAGTAAACTTATTTGTGATGTAATATTGTCTATGCCAAAAGAATGTAACACTAAATTACTATTTGGAAATATTGATATTTGGCAGAAACTGCTTAATAACAGATGGATTTTTGTTCAATCTTCTCCTACTAAATTAACAGTGAAATGACATAACAACATTATTACAGATTACTCTATACATGCCACAGGCATTTTAACCCTAAATGAAAATTGTATTGGTTATGCGAAAACCACACAGATAATTCCAAGCTCTACCAAAAATTTATTAATGTCTAGTAACTTTGAAACTGGTTTTGATATAATTGAAGATGATTGTTGTCGAAAAGAAAAAATTAATCATACTATTCCATATTTAGCTCCTATAACGTTATCGAACATCGATTTAGAATCTTTACAATTCGCAAAATATGATTTACACAATTTAGAAAAAGAAATAAATAATGCTGAAAGTAATTCGCATTTTATAAGATACGGAACTTATTATTCTTATACAACATATACTATTGTAATACTTATTTTGACATATATTGCTTTTAAATTATATAAGTACTTTAAAAGATGTGATTCTTCAAATTGTTGTATTGCGATATACAACCAGTGTTATAATAAAAAGCTTTCCAGGGAAAAGCATAAGGTCTCTATTGAATTACATGAGATAACAGATGATTCTGATTCGACTTCCAGTAAAGTAGATTTTAGAAATTTAAGTAATCATTAATGTTGATGTTTGTTTACGCATTTTTATGATGCTGAAGTTTTTGTTAAATTTTAATGTTTTATTTTAGACTAATTACTAATGTTTGTAAAACCGTTTTAACTATTTGAGATTTTCTAATTTCGAATTTTAACTTCTATTTTTGTTTTGATTTCGCTTCACCCTCTTAAAGGGATAAAGCTCAATTTTATAGGGGGGGCTGTTATAGATTAAAATAATAAGTAAGTTTTGCTCGCGTAAGCCTCCTCATACCGCGTCGTTTTAAGTGCTGACTTTGCAGCCAACGTTTCATTATTAGTATCGTGCGTTCATATCGGAGTTCTCTTCCAACCATCAAATGGTTAAGACGGTTCGCTAACAATACCTTGTATTCGGCTTAGGGAAAATAAAAAGTGTTTTTTTTAAAAAGGCATTTTATTTCGTCCGCACAACAGTACGTAGTGAAGAACAGAAGAGCATGTATGAGAAGCTTAATGGGTGTGAGTGAAGCAAGAGAGTTTTGTCACCTGTTCCAGGTGGCAATCGATAGCTTCCACCTATTCCGTTAGGGAAGTAAAGGCGTATATATATATGTTTGAGTATGTTATTATGTAACCATATAAAAAATTCAGTGTCATATCATAATGCGACTCACGTATAGAAAAGTAGCGAGTGTATGTTGAATAATGAAACGCGTGGCTGAGATAAATTCGTTACCTTTTGCAAGGAAGAAGCCATTTTTAATACCACATCACGTTTAAAATGCTCAAAGGGATGGATAGAAACTCAGGATGTAGAATGTTTATATACTAAATATGCCGATTGCATTATTTATATAAAAATATACTTACACCCGTATATATCTTTTGGAGTAGATTATGTCTCGAATGTGTAATATATATATATATATATATATATATATATATATATATATATACACATATACGTCGATCATCGCAAAAGCGGCGGCCATTGGAAAGCCAATAGCCCAAGACCGATCTAGATGGCGGAGCACTGTGGATGCCCTCTGCCCCATCTAGGAGACATAGGACCTTAATGATGATGATATATGTATACATACATATAATTATATCCCAACCCATTAGTCACCTTTTACAGCATGCCAGTAAGAAAAGCAGTTAATAACTTACTGATATATCAATATGATCCTTTGCTAGCGGGGACGTTATTAAATTCAAACTAGCTGCCGTTCTACCTGACATGTCCTAAGACACGACTAACGCACTACGGTCGACGCGATGTATTGGGCGATGGAGTAGCAACCCGTCACCAATGTTCCGTATGTCATCACAACTCTTATATCAATGATAAAGTGATCCAAGCGATTTCAGTAAACCCAGAAAGGCAACCGTCTGTGGTTCGTCAACAAAGTCAGCAGCTCAGTGAAAGTTAAAAATACAAATAGTTATTTTCGCCTGAATATTTAGTCAATCGCGATGCCAAACTGACTAAATATGTTCGCTTTGGGATTATATTTGGATCCTCAACTGGAACGAACCGAAGAATAATCAAGAGAAGAATTGCAGCTTCGACTTCGTTTTTCTTCGGTTGTAGCGGCTGGCGGCGTTGGTGTAACCATGGCGACTGAATAACAAGAAGTGCAAACGCCGTGGCATCAGTGTTTGTACTTCAGCCAACATAACCTTAGTGGTGAATGGCTTAATAAAGAAATAAAAAAAGATTCATGAAGCACATGTATGTATATTTATGATTACAATAGCCACGTCTCTATCAATCCCTTTTACACTCATAGACGTGTAGTTATACACGATCCCCTAAAATAGAGGCCGGATATTAGTAAAGTGGTGGTTTCCTGTTTATGGAGGCTTTTAAGCTCGGTTGTAGAACCTCAAACCAAAATTGTGTTACATACATACACGGGAATCAATGCCGTTGAAATGCGGTTGTTTTTAGGGTATGTATTGTTAGACTGATCAATAAGCAAGGTCATGGCTTAGTTGTGTGACAAAGGATATATAAATTTATGCCCTTTAAACCTTTTGGGGTGGACAGAACCTTGAAGAGACGATAATATCTCTTTTACTTTTTAGCATGAACATTAGGGTTGAGGTTGCTAGCTTATCGCCCAACAGATTCCATTTAACTCTAGTGCCCTAGCCTTCTTCGATATGCTAGGAAGAACTGCAGCTAGTTAGCATTATTTTTACATCCCAAACTATCACGGGCAAACGATCAGTTATCTAAGCTTCTGAATTCGATTTAGTACATAACTAATCGATACTTACTTTTATTTAATAAATTGCTATAGGCATTTTTACATTTATCACTTACAAGCGACCCGCTCCGGCTTCGCACGGGAATAAAATATATAGGCTACTTCACTATTTAGTGAATGTTATTATACATATAAACCTTCCTCTTGAATCACTCTATCTATTAAAAAAAATCGCATCAAAATCCGTTGCGTAGTTTCAAAGATTTAAACATAGAAAAGGACATAGGGACACTTTGACTTTGTTTTATACTATGTAGTGAAATTGCTATAGACATTTTTACATTTATTACTTATACATATAGTGATAGAAAACTTTATCCTATTTTTAAGATTAGTTCCTTTGAACTATCTATCTAACAGTTGGCTATCTGATGAAACGTACTTTTTAATTGGTTGTGTGCTAGTCTGATACGTAAAAAGAATGCTTACTAGCTGCCGTTCTTCCCAGCATGTCATAGGGGGAAAATAACATGTCTACAAGGTTCTGTATTGAAAGTACTGTAGGATTTTCGTAGATACGGCGTTTTTTATGACTACAACGAAAAGGTTTAATTACCGTTAAACATATGTATGTATAAACAACCATAACCAACTAGTATCAATCATTCAACACCTAATCACCCAAATGGTTACCCATCCAGGTACTAACCACATCTATAGTTGCTTAACATACATGATCTAAAAAAAACCAGTGAGACAACTAAGCTACCAACCTTTATTTTTAATAAACTGTATCCTGTACCTTTGCTAATTATTTATCGATTCAGTTTCCTATTAGTTCATAAAACAGTAGGTGGTTTAGTTAATGAAAAGTTAATCCTAACTTAAACTTTATAGTACTATTGATGCTTTAATAATAAATACATTCACGACTAATATCTATCGCACGGTTGTCAAACTGCTCCTCAATTGAAAAGTTTATAATTCTACGGCCACTAGTTTACGTGATATGTAGTCAGAATGATATTATGTGTGTTCAAACTAAAATGTATTCCGTATAAGTTGGGACGTAAAAAGAACGCTTACTAGCTGCCATTCTTCCTTATGTTGTAAGGGGCAACTAAACGACTAGGGGTCAATGGGATCTATTAAGCGATGGGCTAGAAACCTGTCATCAATAGTCCATATAACATCACAAACCCAAAATTCATGATAATATTAACCAAGTAGATGCTTTATGTCTCCAAGGTTCTATCCACTCCGAAAGGGATTAGGATGTGAATATAAAATAATAGAAACAAAATGATAAGCTTACGTTGTTTTCTTTATTTTGGTGATAGTAGAATAATCATAATTTTAAGAGATTCGCGATTTATACTCATGATTAATAACTAACGGGACTTATCGCGTAAGTTTTTATATAATAAAGTTACCTTTATTAACCCGACGCGACGTTTCGGCTACGTGACCATTGCTGCTGCAACGTAGCCGATATGTCGGGTTAATCAGCGATGAATAATCATCAAATCATTGGAGCCATTCTTCTGAAAGCGCGTGAAGAACTGAAGAGCATGAATGAGAAGGTAATGGGTGTGAGTGAAACATAAGTTTGGCCAGGATCGTACCAGGTCGCAATCAATATTTCTTTGTCTATACCATTAGAGCCGTAGAGGCGTGAAAATATGTATATATATAAGATTGGACAGTACAAAATTTTCTCAAATTATTTTGTTATAATATTAATCTGTTATCGGGAACCAAAATTTCAGAATAAAAAGAAACATAACTATTGTTATGGTGGCTAGTCTATCTCTCAATAAACTACCTTATAAAACCTGCCATTAAACATATAAAAGCAGCTAGTTAACATTCTTCCCCTATACAACATCTAAAAACAGCTAGTTAACATACTTCCCGTCCCAGACCGCTTCATATACATGTCAGGGCAAAAATAGCGTGTACTTTTATTATTAAATCGTTTCTGAATAGCTTACTAAGATAGGTTTCCATTAGGGTAATGGCGGCGAAAGATTTAGCAGCGGACGCCAAGGTGGGTGTTAGGCGGACCAAACGCAGACAAATTGGTAAGTTTGCATACGCCAGTGGTTCTCAAAGTGTCACTGATATGTAAAAGAAGGATTTTTAAAAAAATGGTCGTTGCTACTTTATTTAAATGTTACATGCAATGCTAGTCATGAATCTAAAACAATCTATAGCAATCTTATTTACCTTATATAAATACAAAAAAAACGCATTCATGATCATTAACCCTTGCGGGGTTAGAGGTTCAGGTTTCCATCGCCGCAATTGCGAAGGTAGAAATTCTATGGCCTCCTCGAACCCACGTGTTGGCCAGATAGTCAGTACTCAAAGAGATAGGTGGTAAGCCATGTCGCTATTTACAAGAACAAACTATAACCTGTTCGTCGAACAGGTAGGTTTCCTCGCGATTTTTTTCCTCGCCGTATATTTTGCTGCCTTTAGTAAATTTGATTTTATGACTCAAAATGTCACTGATATATAATAGAAGGTTTTTTATAGATGGCCGTTGTAGCTTTATTTATATTGTACATGAAATGATGGTCGTTCTGTGCTAATCTAATACGTAAAAAGAAAGATAAGTATGTGACGGTCATCCTGCCATGAAGCGACTAAACGACTAGAGGTAAATAGTATATCCTGGGCTATAATTTAAGGAAATCACATGTTATTTCAGCACTGTCGCATTGGGCCGTCCTGTTTTGATTGTCGTAATATTGTATGTAATAAATAAAAGCTAGCTAAATGTCACAAATGTTTCATAATTATGACATTAGAACCCCAAAGTTCTAAAAAAATTGCTATGGTCTTCACGGATCCGTCCACCCCGAAAGAGATTATAGAACGTGGACACATATGATAAATTCCTGAAAAATTTGCTTACACACTTGTCTAACAAAAAATACCTGAAAAAAAAGAACACGTTTTTATTTAAACACTTTTTTTCAACAGACTATCACGTGACAGTTTTTTCCGAATCACACTTTGAGAACCATTGAGATCACCATGGCGATATCCCCTATATAAAATGCTAGGGCCCGTCCCTTGCGGCATTCGCAACAGGTAGTCTCTCGGGATACGAGGTAAGTCTACAATACCCCTTAAATGTTAAGCAGAGTTTCATTGTGCTTGAGTTTAGATGGGTGTCCGTTTGTAGTTACAATTGGGAGTTATTTTATTATATTTATTAATATTGTAATAATATTTAGATGAGGGCCGAGAGTATCGTATGTCCTATGTCCAGCAGTGGATTGCTATAGGCTGATTGATCGATCGATTGAAGTATTACCACTGTTAAACTACCTGATATGTTAGGTCATAACTTTCTAGTAAAAAACCTATTAGGCTAGAGTATAGCTTTAGAACTAGCCTATCTGGTATATATGGTTAGTGTCCGTACTATGTTTTTCCATATTGAACCCTGGCGGTCACCCATCCAAATGCCAACCGCGCCCGATTTGCTTAACTTTAGTGACTGAACGAGAAACTGTGTTACCGCGTATTGTACTGTATATTTGTTCAACATACATCACGACTGTTATACATTAGGGGTAGTCAGATGATCCCCATGATCATCTCTGTAATTGTGGATTAGTTCATTTTATTCATCGAATCCACGTTTCAACAAATAATCAGCATCCAATGTGAAAAGTGGATTTCTATATTTTTGTTTGCATGCACTGGCTATCACCTATTCGGAGTACAGTCATATAGGCTAGTACATTATTTCATGTCACCATGTATCTAGAATTTTTGTCTGAACCTATAATTTATTCTACATATTTCTTTAAGCACTACCTTTGCTAATAGTATTTTTCTTCTGCATATTTCCTCAAAATTGTTGCAAGAGATCAACACCCCATAATCTATTTTTGTATTTGAACCATTTTTCCTTTTAAATAATTATTTTTTTTCATTAATATTTCATTTTATTTCTGAACTGTGTAATTAAAATACATTTACGAAATACGTCGAATACTACGGGAAAACATCGTGAGGAAACCTACCGGTTCCTTAAACAGGTAATAGTTAGTGCTTGTAAACGGCGACAACTTGCCACCTGTCACATTGAGTACTAACTATCTGGTCAACATGTGGGTTAGAGATAGCCATGAAATTACTACCTCCGCGATTGCGGAAATAGGTACCTCTGACTACCCCGCAAGGGTTAATGGTCGTGAACGCGCTTGTCTTTGTTTGTCTTTATTTCTGCTGTTTTATCCAGTTCATAAATATAGATCATTTCGTTCTTGTTGGACACTCATATCCTTAATCACCATTGCCATAACTATAAGTGCGTGAATCTGATGGTATTAATGTAAAATATTGGTGACAGATTAGTAACCAGAAGCCTATAGAATTCATTTAAACCTACCTTATTTGTAGTTATAATATTTAGGACACTATTACACCAATTGAACAAACCCCTTGCTAAGTACATTTAAGACTTGTGTTAAGGGTAATAGTCAACGTATATTTAAGAAACATATACTTATCATATATAGTAAAATATATATAACATATATAATCAACGACCAGACTGGACAGCAGAAGAAAAGCGTAGTTCTGAACTCTGCCTCCATCGAAACCGGGACCTCACGATTAGCGTTCAGGTGGCTAACCAATCGCGCCACGGAGGTCGTCAAGTTAATATATATAGAGAAGTAATGCAGCTATTTCGCATTTAATTTACGTCACAGACTGTTATAAGGGCTGTTCATTCGTTTTGTTTAGGTGCTTAAAAGCTGTGAAAGTTCTTTTCTTACATTTAATTTGTGATGCCTGGGGGCAGGCTTTTCATTGAAAAAGTTCTTTTTCCGAGAAAATAATGAAATACCAATCCCGTGTTAAACAGGGATTCTGTTTTAGCGGAAATCGTGGTTGGATATCTATTTATAGAGTAAATTAGCGATAAACATGGAAAATATATACGTTTTCTTTCTAATTGATGCTGTATTTAAATAGAGATAAAATAGTCTAAGTAATTGTTGCATAAAACTGATTTACTGAAATCAGACGATTGTAAAAGCTTTTAAATATATGACTAATTCTTTATTGTCATGCATCAGTGGTATCGTGATAATATGGGACTTAAATCAAAAGCCAACTAGCTACCTTTCTTCCCAACATGTCATAGAATACGACTAAGAGAATAGGGGTAAATGGGATCTATTGTTTAAAGGCAATCTTTTACTAATATATGGAATTAATCATCATCATCATCATCATCATCTTATGGTACCCCAGTGGTACAAAGGGCCTTCGTGAGAAGTCGCCAACCGCTCCTATCCTGTGCCTTGCACTCCGCGTCCCTCCAACTCAACCCAGCCGCCCTCAACTCAGCGTCGACTGTGCGCTGCCAGGTGTGCGCCGGCCGGCCTGGGCGTCTGCTCCCGTGCGGCCTCCATGTGTATGCTGCCCTGGCGATGTTGTCTTCCGGTCTTCGGAGTGTGTGCCCTATCCACTTCCATTTACGTTGAGCGATTTCACGCTTGATTGGGACTTGGTGGCATTGCTTCCATAGATCCTCGTTTCTGATAGTGTTTGGCCAGAATATGCGAAGTATGAACCTCAGGCATTTGTTGACGAACACTTGCAGCTGGTTCGTCAGTCCCTTTGTCTCCTTCCACGTCTCGCTGCCGAAGAGCAAAACAGACTTCACAATGGAATTGAAGAGGGAAATCTTGATCCGCCTGGTAAGCACATTAGAGTCCCAGACCGGTTTTAGCTGGGCAAAGGCGCCTTTCGCTTTCCTTATTCTGGCGTCAACGTCGTCACTAGCTCCACCACTTTCAGTCACCATGCTGCCGAGATAAGTGAACTTTGCGACAGATTCTAGCGGGGCACCGTTGAGCATTACAGGCCGATTCTCACATGACTGAACACGCATTTCTACGGTTTTCTTAGCGTTGATTCGTAGTCCCTTCTCTTGAGCTTCCTCTTTTAACAATTCAAGTTTCCTTTGGAAATCGGATCCAGGTGCGAGCCATTGTGCCACGGAATGCCTCTGGGTGTTACTGTGACATTCTTCATGACTTCGTCCAGCAGCATAATGAAGAGCAGTGGTGACAGGAGGCAACCCTGTTTGACCCCTGTGGCCATCGGAATTGGTTCACCTAGAACCCGCTCATGTACCACCCTGCAGATGCTGCCGTTATATAGGGACTGGATGATTCCTATATACTTGCCGGGTACTCCTCTCCTCCTGAGACTGGACCACAGTGCGCTCCATTGCACGGAGTCGAACGCTTTCTCAAAGTCAACGAATGCCAGGAAAAGTTCGGCTCGCCACTCCACGCACGACTCTATCAGTATGCGCAAGGTGTTCGTGTGGTCAGTACATGATCGTCCAAGACGGAAACCGGCCTGTTCTTCGCGAAGTGTCTTCGCAATTTCAGGGGACATACGGTTAAGGAGTACTTTTGCCAGTACCTTAGCCGCCGTGGGTAGAAGGGTTATACCCCTCCAGTTATCACAGGCTGATAAGTCACCTTTCTTCGGTACCTTTACTAGCAAACCTTGTTTCCACCCATTAGGAACACGCTCCGACTCCCAAACACGCTGTAAGAGAGGCTGAAGTAATTCGGCTGACCTAACCGGATCCGCTTTTAGGAGCTCCGCATTTATATTGTCTATGGAATTAATACATAATAGTAATACATCCGAACACGGATATTATACATATATATACATACATATACAGGAAACTATAACATCACTTGAACTAACCCCTTGCTAAGTACATTTAATACTTGTGTTAAGTCAGCGTATATTTAAGAAAAAATATATACTTATTATAGAATACACATATAAATAATGATTGGACTGGAAAGCAGACGAAAAGCGTAGATCATAACACTGCCTTCGCCGGGAATCGAACCCTGGACTTCATGATTAGCGTTCAGGTGGTTAACCAATCGCACCACGAAGGTCGACAATGTCAATATTAATGCTAAAAGTGACAGAGGAGATATTCATGTCTACAAAAGGTATACGACATGAATATGTATGCTGGCGATATGTCATGTCTGTTGTTTTGTGCTGTCACATTAGGTTGTGACTATCTGGTCAACACGTGGATTCGAGGTGGCCATAGAATCACTAATACTACAATTCTTACTACCTTTCAAAGGCTGTTATCGTATGTTTATTTGTGTTTAAATTTAAATTACTTTTCTTATCGCATCCGTCTTTAACATTAACACGTGGGTTCATATCTTACATCTTGAATATCCTGTTTTAAAACTTCAGTAAAGATTATTAAAAGTTTTGTCATTAGTACCTATTTGTTTACCAGTTTGGAGTATTATTGAAGGTGTTTAACATACAGACATATAGAAACACACCCGCAAATATCTATGCGTCTTTTCATATATATATATATATATATATATATATATATATATATATAGGTATATATAGGTATATATATATATATATATATATATAGGTATATATATAGGTATATATATATAGGTTTTTATTATATATATAATAAAAATACATGTACGAACCACCCGAACAAGTAATAGTTAGTGCTTGTAAATGGCGACATGGCTTGCCATTGTCACATTGATTACTAACTATCTGGTCAACACGCGGGTTCGAGGTAGCCATAGAATTACTATTTTTGCAATAGCGGAGATGGACACCTGAACCTCTGACTACCCCGCCAGAGTTAATAGTCGTGAACGCATTGTCTTTGTTCGTCTTTTAGAATACTCGTAATACAACTAGTAAACTAGAATTATTGCTTGATTTTCTTTAAATCTTAGATATAACATACTAGATATGAACGAGATATTATGTCGATCCGTCACCAAAAGAGCGCTAATATATGTTTAAACAATACTGAGGTTATATCCACCCCAAATGGGATAAGTAAACAGGAGTGTATATTAATATAATGTTTGTTTTCAGGTAAAAATGTTTTCGCCATGGAAGTTACTCGTGTCCATATTCTTGTTAACAATATTGACTACCACTGCTCATAGTAAGTTATATCTTAATTTATAATCATACCTATATCACCTTTTATGATGGCCAGAGCTTCATTTCATTGACACTTTATTGACGCTTCATTGACACTCATACACCTCCTAATACACACTCGGCGGTTATATGCAGTGCTAACGTCAAACTTTCCCAATATGGAGTCTATCTCACTGTCATATGTCTTATTGGGCCGGTCCCTACGTAACCGAGTTACTTTCCTTGGTGAAGTGTATGTATATAAAGTTATGTCGTGATGGTATATGGAAAAAAATTAATGTTTGAAGTACCTATAACCGCCGAGTGTGTGAGGTGGATGTCAACGAAACGAGAGATTGTTTACCAGGATCGAAACAAATGGTGATCCGTAATATAAGTCTCCTCTTCTGTAGAAAAACGGGCGTGATGTGTATGTATGTATCTTAATGCCATTTACTATCAATGCCTCAAAAAACTTTTCAAATATCACTTATATTCTTTAAATAGATACATATATACACATCATGCCCGATTCCCTGCAGAGGGGTAGGCAGAGATCACGGATTTGTCCCGATCCTGACAGACCACTTTCGCTTCATTGACATTCATACATCCTCTCATACACACTCGGTGGTTATAGGCACTCCTAACGTCACCCTTTTTCAATATGGCGTCTATCTGACTGTCCTATTTCTTATTGGACCGGCCCCTACGTAGCCACCCTTCCACTACTCATATGTATTCCTTTTGTCAATCTGCTATCTAAGAATATCTTACTTTCAACATAATATGAAGAAGAATTGTAGCTAGTTAGCATTTTACTACGTCCCAGACTGCGAATCTTGTTGTTGTACGTAGCATTACTACGAATCCCGGGCACGTAGCAAATGCTACGAAGATTGAAATCAATGGCACAGATTAGTTAAAAGAGTTTCTCTATTTATAGTGTTTCTTTTTGTTCTGTGGTTCGGTAAACACGTCACGGCTGGAATATTAGATGTAGTGGACAGAATTATACAGTTACTATTGACCCGCTCCGGCTTCGCAAGGGTATAAAATGTATATAGCCTACTCCACTATTTAATGGATGTTATTATACATATAAAGCTTCCTCTTGAATAACTCGATCTATTAAAAAAACTGCATCAAAATCCGTTGCGTAGTTTCAAAGATTTAAGCATACAAAGGGACAGAGAAAGCGACTTTGTTTTATACTATGTAGTGATATGGTTTAATTGTACATAAGTTGAGACGGGAATGATATATTAATGACTTTTTTAGATGAATTTTCAGATAACCTGTCATAATAATAAAGCAACTCTTTGTACAGCAAACGTTAAAAGTTAACTTCAAGACCACATTTTTGAAAGGCAGATAGATCCTTAGGTTCTAAGTATGCCTGAGTAATTATGCTAAAAATTATAAATATTTCGCATACAAGTCAATATTCGTGAAAGCGCTTTCACGAATATTGACTTGTATAGGGTTGACAATATATGTATACCGTTTCTAAATATATGTATACGAACTTTTATTATATTCATCATATATATTCATATACATATAGATACGAGTAATCTTTCCTTTTACATATATTCAAAGTTAGTGTTGTATAACTTTCTTCAAATCAAAAGCTAAAACTTTCGTCATACGAAAAAGTTATAAGAAACTATTATCTACCTATTTTCTATTCAAATTGTTTGTAAAGTATCTAGGAATAAATCTTCACAACTTTTGGGTGTCATACACTATATAATTGTTTATGAGTGGTTGTAGCTTAGTGGGTAAGACCTCTGACTTCTTATTAAAGGTCCCAGGTTCTATTTCTGGCTCTGGCATATACCAATGAACAAATGAATGAAATTTTTAAACGTGGTTTTCATTTGCGTACATAATTTACAGTTCGTTAACGGTTGGGTGCTGTCTATCTAGTCTATCTATCTAACATGTCTTCGAAATTTCGGAGTTGGGCACTCAAGCTTCTGACTACCTCGCCAGAATAAAAAAGGGAGTGTGTACACACAAGCCGTCAAGCGTATGTTATGTTAGTTAGCTTTTATAATTCAACGTATGTAATTTTTTATTCAGCATAGCTCAGTTGTTTGGGACTTGACTCTGTATCTGTATGTACCGGGTTCAAACTTCCAAGCATGTACCAATGGAAATGAAGTTTCATGATTGCATATATACATACATTTTGGATACATACATATCACGGCCGTTTCCCTGTAGAGAGGTGTACAGAGATCGCGGATCCCCATCTGTCCCGATCCTCTGAAAGCACTTTAGCTTCATTGACACTCATACACACTGCGGTTATAGGTACTTCTAACGTCACCCTTATACAATATGGCGTCTATCTGATTGTCCTTTTGCTTTTAAGAGTATATGGATAATTGATTATTTAGTAAGTGTATTAGTAATATGGAACTTTAATGATAGGTTGCTAGCCCATCATCCAATAGATTCTATTGACCCTTAGTAGCCTTCTACAACAAATTGAGACGATAGATAAATATTTTATATTTCTAAGCACGAGATTTACGTCAAAATAATATAATTAAAAGCCACAAATCTTGAGAAACAGTTTTTTCAGCCAAATTGGTTTGCTTTGTTGTTTTGTTCACTACAAAAGCATTTTTATATTGTAAAGGGGTATTGTTATAGTATTTTTAAAATCTGCTTTCGAATCTATTGTTCGGTGGATAAAGGGTTACGTAGAACATTTTCTGAGTTGAAATCTTTAAAGATTAACGGATTTTGAGGTTAATTGGTAGTTATGTTTGAATTTAAGGCATTTTTTCTGTATTATCAATGATTTCCTATTATTTGATTTTGAGTTTAGCCCAAGTTTATCTTTATTTGATGTAACTCAATTAGTTAATGTTTAACGTTTTGCTTTATGTTTTAACTTTAAATTATCATATTTTAGGCCATGGATATAAGAATACTAGTAAAGCCTAAGTATTATTAACGTGTTTTAGTAGTACACACATACACATCACGTCCTTCTTTCTGTAGAGGGGTAGGTAGACATCACGGATACCTATCTGTCCCGATCCTGAGAAACCTACTGTTGAGTTATAAAGTAAATAAATAAATGTTATGTGCATAATTTTGCAAAATATGTTTCTTTTACGGTGACGGATTATTATCAGAAATAGTCAAGTGGTAAATAGTTGTGATGCATTAATAGTAATATCAATCATTGTATATATGCTGAACTGGGACCATTTCACTGGGCAATGACATGCACATGTAGGATTTAATAACTTACTCGTATAAACTCCTTTTCTCTTTTTTTCTGTTTTTAATTTCCTGTCTGTGTATGTCAATGTGTTTCTATGAATAAAGCTTATCATTATTAATATCACATCATCATTAATTGAATATTGGTGACAGGTAAAATAACTAGCCTAATAAATTAACACTCACTTATTTCTCAAGTCACTCTTACACATATTCATACCCCTACGTTTCCAACGGGATAGGCAGATACTATCGATCGCCACCTGGAACGATCCTGACAAGTCTGTCTTGCTTCACTCACACCCATTAATCTTGCTCTTATCACTACATAGTATAAAACAAAGTCGCTTTCTCTGTCCCTATGTCCCTTTGTATGCTTAAATCTTTGAAACTACGCAACGGATTTTGATGCGGTTTTTTAATAGATAGAGTGATTCAAGAGGAAGGTTTGTATGTATAATAACATCCATTAAATAGTGGAGTAGGCTATATTTTATACCCGTGTGAATCCGGACCGGGTCACTAGTAATACATAAAGCACATCGTATTCTTATCATATCCTATGTTACTTCGGATATTATTGAAATTATACAAAAATTATAAATTCCATTTCCTTCCAGAAAATGCCGATAAATACCGTCGGGACGGAGTCTTGAACATGTTTCCCTTTCCAAGAGTGGGAAGGTCTTCGAAGGAATATGCCGACATTGTGGATTTAGGTAAGGTTGAAAAGATTGACACAAATATACATACATTCACGTCCTTTCTTTTCAGGATGTATAGAACCTCTGAGATATAATATCTCCTAGGTAATTTCTTAGCTATTTATTACTTGTTAGGATAAACATTAATTAATATTTACCTAAGGTAATAAATCAAAATAATATCTAGATAAATAAAGTGATAATTATAAAAGAAATATTTTTTAGCTTGAACATTGAGGTTGTGATATTATTTGGAACATTGGTCACGAGTTGTTAGCCCATCACCGAATAAATTCTATTACCCTTAGTACCTTAGTCGCCTCCTATGACAAACCGGGAAGAACGGCAGCTAGTTATCATTATTTTTACGGTTTAACTATTGTACTAGTCCAACCACTATTGTACTACAAACAAGGGGAAGTCTACTAATGCATTTTAGCGAATTCGTACTTCAGAAGTAGTTCAATGGCGTTTGACACTTTTGCTACTCCACTAACAACTTCACACCATTGAATGCCAATCGAATTACGATTAAGAATCTACTGAACCAGGATTTTACTAAAACGAATTAGTGGTGGCTTATGTATATACATACGGATGCTTCATGACTTGTGCTTACGCACTCCCGTTTTATTATGGCGGGGTAGTCAGGCTTGAGTGCCCATCTCCGAAATTTCGAAGCCATTTTAGGTTTGGATGACACAAAGCCCGCGTTTCGCGAGATAGACAGCACCCAATTTTATATACATTCACGTCCTCTAATCACTTTCAGTGTGGACAGAACGTAGGAGATATAATATCATCTAGGTCACTTTTTAGCATGAATATCGGAGTTGCGACATCATAATCGTACATTGGTGACAGATTTCTAGTCCATCATTATTTTACCCTTAGTCCTACGATATACCTGGAAGGAAGGGACAAACGGCAGCTAGTTAGCTTCTTTTACGTACATACATAACATATTACGCCTGATTCCCTGTAGAGGGGTATGCAAAGATCATGATTCCCCATGTGTCCCAATCCTGACAAACCACTTTCGTTCATTGACACTCATTACACCTCCTCATGCACACTCGGCGGTTATAGGTACTTCTAGCGTCTTACACTATTACGAGACTATTTTCCCCTCCCCGTATATATGTATTATAAATCCACAGATAAACTATATCTTTTGATATTAAGGTCATTTATTTATCAATGAAAAATTATATTTATTAAATTTATTATTGGGCACTCTGCACTCCACCGACAGCGACCAATTTTTAGATATGTTTAATTTATAAGTAAATTATTTTAATTAGTTTTAAGTTTGTAAATATTTTGTTAATTTATTGTAAAGATTTCATTGATAAATGACCTTAATCCACAGATTCATTACAAAAACGCCAATTCATAGCGGCCGTTTCCCGCGCGTCGGTCGTAGTGCCGTCCCGTTCTTTCTCGAACCGGTATCGGTACGGGATCCCTTCCTGCAGGGGATACGGTGGACGAACTAGTGATGGGCAGGGCACCGGTATAACAAGCGAGAAGAGAAGCAGGAGCAAAATCCGGGAATGTGGTTCGGGCCGCGACTTGGCAGGTCGTCGAGGGATGTTGACGAGGATAATGGTAAGATTAGGGTCCTTAGCCCAGTGGTGAAACGCTAAGAACATACATACATACATGTACATTAAGGTCCTTTAATCCCTTTCCGGTGGATAGAGCCGAGGAGATATGATTTCTGTCAGGTCACTTGATAGCGTGAATATTGGGGTTGTGATGTCAGTTGGTACTTTGTGACAGGTTTCCAGCTTATCATCCAATCGATTTCATTTAACCCGGGTTCCAATAGGTTGCCGAGAAGAAACGGTAGCTAGTTTGTATTCTTAATTTTTTTTTATAAATTTTATTTTATGAAAACAAGTAATACGATTATGTATATTACTTTTGCAGAAATGAGACAAAACCAGAATGCAGAGGACTCAGAATTAGAAGAATCAACCCAATACAGAAAGAAAAGGGAGGTCAATTAAAACTAGTCAACAATGCTCCAATAAACACCCTTTATTCCTAAATTATGGATAAGTAACTTCTTAATTTACTAAAAATCGATTAGCAACTGAAATTAATCTCATTGTATAAAATCTTAAGTACATCTTTTAACTATTGCAGATATTTTATAGTATATCTTCACGGGAATTATTTAATAATACAAACGTTTATTTCGCGGTTATTAATAAAAAACATTTACGAAATGCATCGAATACTACGGTGAGAGAAAACATCGGCAGGAAACCTACCTGTTCCCTGAACCGGTAATAGTTAGTGCTTGTAAATGGCGACATGGCTTACTACCTGTCACATTGAGTACTGACTATCTGGTCAACACGTGGGTTTGTGGTGGCCATAGAATTACTACCTTCGCAATTGCGAAGATGGACACCTGAACCTCTGACTACCCCGCAAGGGTTAATGGCCGTGAACGCGTTTGTCTTTTTGTCTTTGTTTATTTCACAACAACAAGACACAAACGAAGTTATAATACAACTTATAAATACAACAGAATTTAAATACAAACATATTTACTGAGGCCTGTAGTCTATTTTTACTTTCGTTACAGAGTTACAATAAGACAATCCTGTTTTAAATAAAAATAACTTTTCAATATACTTACGTCAGAAATATTATAATAAAAATGACGTAAATAATTTACGACAAATTATGTATTCCTTAAAAGATATTGTATTATACGAATTATATATTTGGAAAATTCTGTAATTACATTGCTAAGTATAGAATAAGATACTTAATTATTTCTTGGGCTGGGATTTTTGTGTCAGGCTGGCTTATTACATGTTTCCCTTATTGTATGTAATATACATGCGGGTAAAGCTCAGTGGTAAAGGTTAAAGATTTGGGAACAGACAGTTGTAAGTTCGATCTCTTACAAATCAAAATCAACATTGGAAATAACATCACGTATTACGTATATTAACCCATTTTGAGAAGTAACCCCCCATTCTGTCTAGTTCGTTTCATCATAAACAAGTACTCATGTGACAGTTTTTGATTTTTTAAGATACTGGCTATTAAATATGTATAAAGAAGAATGAGCATGCTAAACTTTCGTAGGATTCTTTGAAATAAAATGCTTTTTAGTCAACATGAGGATTATTAAAATCACATTTCCGGAAAAGTTGTCATTAAAATTAGTTAATCTTTATAATGCACCGGCGAGAATACTACGTGGTTACCAATTCAATTCCTGATTCAGTGTTGCTTAATTTAACTATTCATATATTCTATTACTACTATTTAACTATTTATATTTTGTTGTATTGTCTGAGACTAGGGTGATTTAACGAGAAGCGGTGCTAATGGTTTATTGGGTAACAGTTGGGAAATTAATTTAGAAAATCTTGAATTACAAGGGAAAATATGGTTACTTTTCCAGTATTATGGTAGTGAAATACTTATATTAAAGTTATTAGAAGGT